>JABMDO010002603.1:0-131955 GCA_014851415.1 Cnaphalocrocis medinalis
AAAAGTGAGGTTAGGTTGGGTTAGGTTTGATAAAATTCTCCGAATTTTCTAAGAAGTTAGGTTAGGTTAGAACAAACCTAACCTAACCCAAAAAAGTGAGGTTAGGTTGGGTCATGTTTGATAAAATTCTCCGAATTTTCTAAGAAGTTAGGTTAGGTTAGAAGCAAACCTAACCTAACCCAAAAAAGTGAGGTTAGGTTGGGTTAGGTTTGATAAAATTCTCCGAATTTTCTAAGAAGTTAGGTTAGGTTAGAAGCAAACAAAGCGCACCGATATTGGCCCGTAAGGGCCAATATCGGTGCGCTTTGTTGCGCTGCGCCGGCGCTGTGCTCAGCGCCGGCGCAGCGCGCGACGGCGCCGCGAGCGGGTTGCTGTCGCCCTGCACCTGCGCGCGGCGCACGGGGCGCGGATGCGGTTCACTCTTCTCCTGTAATTGCATCGCAGTTTAATTAATTCTTCACTAGAGATTTTACACGCTCAGTTTAATATTGAGGGCAATAAGACATTTTTACAAAATTAATCAATTCAATCATCTTTCCGTTATCATAATTATATTTTATAAACTTTCACGACCTAGTCTTTATTTACTGACTGCTTACTTACTGATAAATTAAAGTGCTTTTTAATAATTAAATTATTTATTTCTCACATTTCTATTCTTCCATTAGCAAAAGACTTTAAAAAAAATTAAGATGACAAAGTACATTTAGGTTTTCATAACAGAATGCACGCACGCCAAACATGACAATTTTTAGACATTATATTCTATGCTACGATTGAGTATTCCTAGTAACAATCCTATACATTATTTCAGATACCACATTTAGAAGCACAACTTTAACGTCGTTAGGTCCAGACAGCAGACACAATGGATAATCAATTGTCTTATATTTCATTAAAAGGCTTTTGGGTCTTACCACTTTAAAATAAACCTTTAGAATGACATAATAAACTGCCGAATAAGCTAACTGTCATTTACAAAACGAGTAGACTATCTACACAACGTTTAGCTTTCAGTAAACGCCTAATTTACAACAATATGTAAAGCTTTTATAGTAATTTAGAGATCTATCTAGAAGAAATTTGGTCTGATAGAAGGTTGCGAAACGGTACAATTCTATTAACATTCTAATCACAATAAACAAACTTAAAGAAACTTTAAGTTAACATACAAACAATTGTTTTGCTTCACAAAAAAAAAAAATATTTTCAAAACTGTTGGATTACACAATCTACTATAAATAGTATCGGCAAATACAACCGCTACAAAGCTCAGTCGAAGTAAGTCGGCGGCGACCAGGAGACCTCCGGACCGGGAGCGCTGAAACACACATGATACAAAACTGTTATTTACTCGTATATTCATTAATTACAGAATTTAAAAAGTTTTCTGCCTCGCACATAACCTTTTTATAAACCAAGTAATAAAATAATAGGTAAGTTAATAAATAAACACATCACACATTAAGGTGTTCCCATGTGCTATGGAAATCAGCAACAACGCACCTACACAAATCCAAACCCTATATTTCGTATTATCTATATTTTCTCTGTAGAACTCTGGCCCATACAGACTCACATCCTTTCTTTTATCAGTAAACATAAAGCCTGGTGCGGGAATCGAACCCGCGACCTCTCAAACCTCTGCGTAAGTCTAGTGTATGTAAGCGTATTAACTTAAGACACAATCACTTTGGGCTTTCCAAATAGTGCCTCCATTCGACACTCGTCTAATGAACGGCGGCGATCGCTTACCATCAAGTCATCCGTGTGCTCGTCTGCCACCTCCTACAAAAAAGAACGAAATACTACCATTGTCCATTGGAGACACACTTTGGCATTCAAAACAGTGACTCCACAGATTGCAAGCCCATCTGTGGGCGGCGGCGATAGCTAACCAACAAGTAATCCGTCTATTCGTCTGCCACCTATCTCATAAAAGATATAAAATACTACCTTTGTCCATTGGAGAGTCACCGGAGTTCTTAAACAGCCGCCGCGTCTGCTGCACTGCGCCTGCACACAATAAAACATTTAGCAGCTTACATAATAATAAATAATAATAATTAATATCAAATACTTAGTTTTGATACTCAAAATAATAATATTTAATTATATGTGTCAAAAAAGCCTTAAATTTTATTCGTGGGAGAGCCACGCTACTGGATGATTGGGCCGGCTCGACCGGAGTGATACCACAGACTCACAGAACACCAGCGTGAAGCAGCTCCTGTGCTGTGTTTCGTCGAGTGAGTGAGGGTACCGGAGGCCCATCGGGGGGAAAGGGAATAAGGGTTGGCAGCGCACTTTTGACTCTACTTGTATTGCAACTGTTTTTATATGAAAGTATATATAAAATAAAGCGACCCAATTTTTTGTTTTTCGAAATTATGTTTATAAGATACCTAAAAAAATATTTTAATCCTTCGTATTCTAAACAGACGTAAGCGCCAAATTACGTCATACTTACTGAGATACAATATACTCTGTGCTTACTGAGGATACATGACAACTATTGACAATTTCATTTTATGTCTTGCATCTGTCTGTCATAGAATTAACCTCCCTTTTTCCCATACTATTAAAATAAAATGAAAGTTTCCGACGGATTTCAAGTTGCTGATAGTAGAAACTTGCCAAGAGTAAAACTATCTAATGTTACTGGAGTTCATGCAAGAGAACGACTGCTACAACGTTGCTGAACTACGTAGTGCTAAAGCATTACTGCTTTGCGGGAAGCCTACGTAGACCTGCGGTGGGATACGTAGAATTAAAGCGAGATGTCCATTTGTGTACCGTCCAGTGCTGATACATAAGTTCTGGCTGACTATGATGAGCTCTGTGTTAAAAAAATAATAGATGCTGCTTAGGTATTTTGGAAAAAATTATATGTTTCAAAAAAGTATGAGTGCAAAATAAAAGCTGTAAAATGTTTCATATTTTTTTTAACCTTGTGTAAATAAATAACTACTTAAGTACTACCATGTGAAGCTTATTTATTGAATTTTAATAATTATACACCTATGAACTACGATGGCAATCTAGCTTTTCAATTGACCCGTCCTTTCACCGTCTTCATTAATTTTCTAAGTACAAAACACGCAGAGAACAGTTAATTTCTTAATAAACCAATGCATTGCACCATTCTTACTTCGTAGAACCACTGGCAATGAAAAAAAAGGATTTCTCCGGAGCATGAATAGAATTGTTCGTGCAGATAGGGACCAACAATATTTCGGATCCTTCATTGGCACATACGCAATAGTTTCTTTGTTGTAAACGATATAATGAGAATTTATGAGAATTGTAATGAGTACGAGGAATTATTTTTACAAATGTCCACTGAAGACACATGGAACAGTTAATTCACAGATATTATCAGTTTTAGCAATGGAGAAGGTATAGGCAAAGGAATATTTCATTCTTCAGTGTAAGTATGACGTCAATTTTTTTTTTCAGTTTTCAGTTATAATTTTTTTTCTCAGTAATAACAATATAAAAAAGTTTGATATATTCTCGATATCAGGAGAAGAAAACAAGAAATGATTTTTTATTGTTAGGGCTTAGAAATTTTGAAAGGTTGTCATTCCACTTTAATGTTTATACATAGAGCACGAGAATTGCCCCCACGTGACTTCCCGACTTTCCGACTTTCCCGAGCTTCATTTAGGAAGCAAACTAACACAACATCCATACCTTATTAAATGTAATTCAGTCCGCCATTTTGATTCACATCTTGTCTATGAGCAGACGATCTCCGGAAGAATCGCCGCACACCTGGAAATCATAACATAAAAATTCACATCAATATATCAAATAATAGTGACAGATCAACTCTAAGGACACCACAAAGAACTTAGGTGACCCGCATGTTGGTTTGCCTCGCTACCTCATTGCTTAGCCTCATTTGCTTAACATCAGGCGAGGTGCACGCTTGTTTGCCACCGAAGTTGTATGAAGAAAATTCGTAACCCAGAAACAGGGAGACTTCAATAAAAGGTCAGTTAAAAAGCAATTTCGTTCGCTTAGATGCGCAGATTCGAGTCTGGGTGTTGTTGGTGGCTTGTACCCGCCCAATTAATGGGAAAGGTTGGCAGAGCACTTGTGATTCTACTGCTGTTGCCGGTGTTTATAGGCAGGCAGCAATCGCTTACCATCAGGTAATCCGTTTGCTCGTCTGCCACCTATCATATAAAATCAGCAGAACATTACCTTTTAGTATATACCACATTGCTCAGTCGCTGCGGACGCCGGACAGCGACGGGTCGCAGGATCGACGCCGCGTACGAACAGGAACTAACCTAAATGCGTACATTAATATTTTATTCCATTTATAATGCGTTTTAAAATAGTATATAAGTATTACACAAAATTTATAATATCGCGGTATTCGCTTACCATCGGGCGAGGCACACACTTGTTTGCCACCGAGGTTGTATAAAGAAAATTGGTAACCCAGAAAACAGCCGGTAAGGTCGGCTGATAAACAATATCGTCCGCATCAGATTCGCAGGTTCGAGTCTGGGTGTTGTTAATTGTCATTCACTAACGCTCATGGGTACCGGAGCCCTAATAAGGGAAAAGGGTTGAAGGTTGGCAGCGCACTTGTGACTCTACTGGTGTTGCAGGTGTCTATGGGAGGCGGCCATCGCTTACCATCAGGTTATCCGTCTTGCCGTCTGCCACCTATAACATAAAAAAACAACCTTCGTTATTTTTGCTTCCCATTAGTACAAAAAATACTTTTTTCTAGGACCAGAGGTTAATGTTACTGCCTTAAATAAAAATAAAAAAGAGAGGTAGGTACGAGTATCATCACATAATGAGATAAATTATTATAAATGCCCTCATTATGTAAAGTATCATTAAGTAGTAATTATTTCATTACAAAGTAAATTATTCCTACTATACATATACTGTCCCACTGCAGGGCAAAGGCCCCCATAGAAATCAGGTCATCGCTACTATGATGGGTCGCCAAAATGCGGTGCGGGGATCACAAACCCGAACTACCTACCTATAGTCGAAAAATTCGAAACATACTTTTGGATTCGAACCCGGGACCCCGATATCACGGTTTGTGTCATATGTTTAGTGACATATTAACATCTCACATCAATAATAACCCAATCACCGTGTAGATGGACCTCAGTTCTCAAGTACGACATCTAGCGGATTTTGATGTGCGATGGTAGCAAGAGTATAAGAAACGGTCTGTGCGCATTTTTACCACTAGATCGGCGGTGAGTAAATACCTATATGGCGAGTTTAAACCCGCACTTTTCGAATAGTTTCTGAAACCAGTAACCATGATTCAGTTGGCCTGGTTCCCGTGTTGGGTTGCGAAGGTCAGACGTGCGTTGCTTCATTGTAATTACCAGACTCCCCAAATTCTGAATCATGGTGTAAGCGTACCCCGGGCTCCGGAGTGACAGCTCTGGACGCAATCGGGAAATGCGCCAGAATGCGACAGACAATCACACCAATCAACCTGGTCTCAAACTAGGGCAACCCCTGAACTATAAGTACCAGGTGACGATAATAAACTGGGGGCGTCATCAACCAGAACACACAGACCCAAGACTTAGAAAATGTAGTTTCCTAAATTGAATTGACCGGGAATCGAACCCGGGACCTTTAGCGCTTCGGACGAACACCTTAGCCATCGAGGCCGTCATGAATTGATAATGTGGTTAAAATACTGACCAGTGATGTGAACGATCGCCGTGAGGTCGGACAGCCGTAAGATCGCCCTCGAAGCAACCGGATTGTTTGAGCTCAAGCCAGTCGCGAGCTTACTGCATCTGATAACACATCAACACATTAAATTACCCTGGGAGAGCCACGCTTCGGCATGAATACATAGTTACTTGATGCATGAAAATATATAATGTTATCTTCTATCTATATCTTCTATACTATTTATAAAGAGCTAACTTCTATAGAAAACGACGAGGCTTGTAGGTAAACCGAAAACACGAAACGCTAGCGCGATGTAATTGACACCCAGCGCCATCTATTGCTTCAGTTTGGAACTACTGTCCTGAAGCGAAGTGAGGGCGGGCCACTAGTTTTTAAATAAATTCACACAACATCTCATACATTGACCTGACTCCGTAATAAGTAGCTTAAATACTTGTGTTACAGATATCAGACAACAGAGGAAACACAAATATAATACGTCAATGCATAAGTATATAACACCCAGATACTGAACAAACACAAGTGCTCATCACACGAATGTCTGTCCAGGGTGGGGATCGAACCCTCGAGAGGGTCTCTACCTAAAACGCCATCTGGCCACTCATACAATAAGTAGTTAGTTGTCCAATTAAATCTGGTATGTAACTCTTATTTCCTATTTATTTATTTAAACTAGCCAAAATAAATTAAAAGAACACCCAGACCCAAAAAAACTTAGAAAATTCAGATTCCTAAATTGACCGGGAATCGAACTCGGGCCCTTTCGCGCTCCGGGCGAACACCTTAGCCACTGCGCCATCGACGCCGCGGGGAAACATTGTCACAAACGTGAGCTGATGTGTGGCTGTTAGTACATTTGTAAAAACAATTCTAACCTGTAATGCAAAGCGATACTCTAAGAAGCCGCCGCCGCCGAGCGTCGCCCACGAGCCGCAACACGCCGCACCTAGCACACACCAACACAATTAGTGTATGAGGATCTTCAATTATCACTACTTACACATCATTTAAGTAATTTCAACCATTGTTATACATTTAATTGATAGTAATTCAAAGCGCTATAGGGGGCCACTCGGGCAAAAAACTCGGGCAGGAATGTTAAGATTATTAGTTGGTTAATGTTAGACTTAGCCAGGGCCGGATCTACCTATGGGCTGCAGCCCAGGGCGCCGGGGTTACAAGGGCCCACCAGATCCCTCTAAAAGTCCCTAAACGCTAAAGATCTCGCTACATACCAGTAAGTTAGCCTTTTGTACAATTATTAATACTTGCTTGGTGGAGTACTTAAATGGACCGCAAGTAGTTTCAGCCCAGGGCCTCAGAAATTCTCAATCCGGCCCTGGGCTTAGCCCTACCAAAATATTTGTGTTTCCCATACAACCAACAGATGGCGCTAGGTGTCGATTACATTGCACATGTGGTTTGCTTTTTCGGTTTACCTATAAGCCTAGCCTAGTAGTTGTCTATAGAATTTACCTCTTAATAAATAGTATAGAGTATAGATATAGAAGATAAAAGAATATGATATTAGACCCCTTTGCACAGCCGCTTGGAGCAGGATTTGGCTGGCGGCCTGGATCCAACCATTGCGCTTAGCGCTTAAGAATCACGCCCCGCCTAAAAACCCAGGATTGTACGAAGGAGGTAACACATGAACTGAATAGGCAATGAAGTATAACCTTTATTGACCACAGACAAAAATAGATACCTACAATACAACAATAGATAGGACACAATACATTAAAGATTAGAATATAAATGAACACGTAACGAAAAGAACGGAAAATAGCATAATAACAAAAAATATAGGTATACTACGCTTACCAGACTAGCTGTCTTCTGCGGTCTGCTGCGGTCTGTTCCCGAAGTGGTGATCTCACGTAGGTACTCGACATATCGTACACTGGCATAAGTAAAAAATAAGTTAATTTTAATAAGACAAGTCTTAATTACTCCAGTAAGTATTATATGGGGCATGTAATATTTTTTTTTTATGTGATAGGTAGCAGACGAGCAGGCGGATCACCTGATGGTAAGCAATTGCCGCCGCTCATGGACACTTGCAACACCAGTGGAGTTACAAGTGCGCTGCCAACCTTTTATCCCCTTCCCCCCGGGTGGGCCTCCGGTACCCTCACTCACTCGGCGAAACACAGCACAGGGGCTGCTTCACGCCGGTTTTCTGTGAGGCAGTGGTATCACTCCGGTCGAGCCGGCCCATTCATGCCGAAGCGTGGCTCTCCCACAGACATAATGCTTTGTAATACCCTGAAATTTAATGTAGGACGTGTGTAGTGAATTGCTGGCTACCAGAAAGCATTCTAAATAGTTTATTTTATGTGATAGGTGGCAGACGAGCTATTATGGTAAACGATTGCCGTCGCCCATAGACACTTGCATCACCAGTAGACAAGTACGCTGCCAACCTTTAACTTCTTTTCCCCTCAATTGGGCCTCCGGTAGCCTCACTCAATAGACGAGACAACAGCGTAGGCACTGCTTCACGCCGGTCAGAAGTAAGGCCGTGGTATCGCTACAGTTGAGCCGGCCCATTCATGCCGAAGCCTAGCTCTCCCACGGTTACAACGTAATGTAGGTACAACAGCCCCAACACAAATACGGATCAAATGTATCCCGTTATAACGTTTACGTTGGTGCGGGAATCGAACCCGCGACCCCTACTCATCCGGCGTACCACTTAGCTTAAGTAGTCGAGCCTTAATGTGGCGCTAATACATCCGTGCAATTAAGGTATTTCCAGACGGACACCGTCGAAGTAATTCTTAATTTCTTACCGATAATCCAAAGGGCTATTACATATCGATTAAAGCGATCAATGCTAATTGGGTATAACCAGTCGGTAGACCGGAGACGTTTCCCACATTCCGGGGTATCGCCCACGGATCATCTCCCATCATCTCTCAAGTGATAAGGCCGCCTTTGTTGTACGGTGGCCAGCACATCAAGTTACTACAATCTGTCAAATTTCTTCAATCGAACCTCACTTTTATGTCAAACGTGTTTGGTTCAATATCAACTGAGGAAATTTGACAGATTGTAGTAACTTGATGTGCTGGCCACTGTACATTACTCCTGTGATACCTAATTTTAAGTGTTATAAGCTCTGTTTTGTGTGTAAATAGCTATTCATTCATTCATTCAATTCGGCGTCTTCTTGCGGTCGGAGAGTTTAGTTCAATTAACAATCTACGTAATTCGGGCGGACGTAATGGTTGTGGGCATCTAAGGATTTTCCGACTTGGGGCATCGTCGAAGGGTCCTAGCGGTTCATCCCTAGCTACGCCCATAGTTGTGGGTACAGCCTCCCCTGCCAATCCCTCTCTTAGACTAGAAACTGCTGATCCTAAGATGTAGAAGAAAGTGTGACGTCTCAAGTAAAATTTAAGGTTATGCCCACAAAACGATGGATCCGCGCTTGTTGAAATGTTCAAATATTTGTTTGTTGTAATTACGCCCTGTTGGTCTAGTGGTTTAAGTACCGGGCCGTGATCTCGGGGTCCCGGGTTCGATTCCCGGGTCGAGCAAAAGTATGTGTCGAATTTTTCGAACATAGCTCGAGTTTGTGATCACCGCACCGCATTAGGCAAGCGTGGTGATTAAGCCTAATCCCATCATAGTAGCGATGACTTGCTTTCTATGATGGAGGCCTTTACCCTGCAGTGGGACAGTATATAGGCTGATACTTTCTACATTACTTCTGTAATAACTAGTTTTAAGTTTTATACCTCTGGTTTATGTGCAATAAAATGAAAAGCATATTCTTCATTCATTCATTCATCTTGGCGTCTCCTCGTTGCGGTCGGGGAGTTTGGTTCAGTACATGCTGGTCGCCAGTAATGCTTGGTCTGGCCTTCCGTTTCTTTAGCCTAACTGGAACCTAAAAATATGATTATCGAAATAATAAGAATAAAAAATGATTTATTGAATCACCAACATAAGGCAAGTGACTTAAAATCTATACGTAATAACTTAATAATAAGACTAACTGTTCTTAAAGTTATAGGTAACTAGCGGCCGCCCGCGACTTCGTCCGCGTGGAAAAGTAATGTTATTTAGCCTATAGCCTTCCTCGATAAATGGACTATCCAACAAAAAAAGAATTATTCAAATCGCACCAGTAGTTTCGGAGATTAGCGCGTTCAAACAAACAAACAAACAAACAAACTCTTCAGCTTTATTATATTAGTATAGATTAGGTAGGTAGGCTGTGTTACGCTGTGAGTGAGAGTACCTGAGGCCCAATCCAGGGGAAGAAGGGTTAAACGGTAAGCAGCGCACTTGTGACACCACTGGTGTTGCAGGTGTCCATGGGCGGTAATCGCTTACCATCAGGTGATCCGTCAGCTCTCTGCCATCTACAGGGTGTATCTGTAAACATTTACATCCCTTTAACCACGTGTTCTATCAACCATTCTGAACAACATTTGTTCAACAACTTTTCTAAATTCTTCGAAAAAAATTTCGACTCCCCATACAAAATGTCCTAGTCACGTGACCGACTTTGTATAGAAAGATGAAATTTTTTATACAAATTATTAAAAGTCATAGAACAAAATTTGTTTAGAATGGTTGGTAGAACACGTTGTTAAAGGGATGTAAATGTTCACAGATACACCTGTATAACATAAAAAAAATAATTACAGCATGCAATAATAAAATTATAAAATAATAAAACGCTTTATAATGCTATTCAAGATGGTTTTATAATTGCTAAGTATTCAAGATTGGTGTTATAATTGCTATTCAAGATCAAATAAATCATGTAAGAGTGTGTTGAGGAAGAGTGACTTCTTCTGGCGCAGCTGCTCCTTGCACTTAATAGAAAATGTCAACCCTTGTCTGCTTTATGTAATGTAAGTTTGATGAAATGAAATGAATTATTGTAGGTATAAACACAAAATATATACTTAAAGACCGTACTTTAACAACCGACCCCCGTACCACCCGGCGGCGAAACTTCCTATTTACTAGTATAAAGGCGAAAGTTTGTAAGTATGGATGTATGGATGTTTGTTACTCTTTCACGTAAAAACTACTGAATGGATTTGAATGAAACTTTACCACAATATAGCTTATACATCAGAATAACACATAGGCTACAATTTATAAAAATATATTGTGTGGATTGTCCAAAAGATGACGGTAAGTGTCAATAATTAACTCCACGCGTACGAAGTCGCGGGCGGCCGCTGTACTTAATAATTGGACATCAAATAATAGTACTACCTCCATATTCGTTTTTTTTTAAATACCCTCATATAAGTTGGGACAAAACTTATGGCAAGACTAGGTCCAATTAAGTACATAATACTTAACGTTAATACAAATATAAATAACACATAAAGCAAGCAAAGTTAATTTCACAATAATGTAGTACATACATAAACTGAACATAATTTGATGAGTTAAGTATAAGATGAACAAAAAAATACACTGTTTTCACTTGTTTATCAACTTATTGATTACTCATTATTTATTGCAAAAAATAAGTAGGACTACCTATAAAAATAACTTAATACTTACCATAATTTATGTATGATACTCACTTTGTTAAATAAAAATGCCTAAATTGTTAAGATACCTTACTAATTAGAATAATTAAACATGCAATTAATTTATTAAATTTTCATAACATCTTTTAGTTGACAGAAAAACCTTTTTTTATCTCTCGCGCCAAATAACTTTTTTTTCTAGCTTAAGAAAATGCCCATGATATTAAAGTTTATACAGCCGACGCGGTTGACAACACACATAATATTTAAACATTAAAATCTTTGCAGCGTTGCAAAAGTTAAACATAATGTAATGAATCAGTAGTAAGGAATACAATTAAATAAATTAACTTTTGAGTGGTAGGTCAGTGGATAAGATTTAGGTTTGATTCCTAGTACGCACTTTTGAAGTTTTCAACTAATAAATCAGCAATCAGTTTTAATTGAGTTGTTTAGTTAAGTTTTTTTTTTTTTTTTATGTGATAGGTAGCAGACGAGCAGGCGGATCACCTGATGGTAAGCAATTGCCGCAGGCCATGGACACATGCAACACCAGAGGAGTCACAAGCCCCCCGATGGGCCTCCCGTACCCTCACTCACTCGGCGAAACACAGCACAGGAGCTGCTTCACGCCGATTTCTGTGAGGCAGTGGTATCACTCCGGCCCATTCATGCCGAAGCATGGCTCTCCCACAATTAAATGAAGGGCTAATTTTTTTTTCGTGACCCTCCCCTTTCCACCCATATTGGGCATGTGTGGCGTAATCTGTGGATGACTCCATAACTTTAATGGGTCATTCATTTCTCACTTGACATTGGCCAAAACTGACCTCCCATAAAAGACAGGTTAAGCAATTAAATAAAAATACACAGTGTTTATGCTTAAAGTAAGCTTTATTTATTACATTAAAATTAGCTACGCATTATTAAATTAATTCAGTGGAACTTATTGCGTTCATTGTTCGTAAATTTGATGAGTAAAGATCACAAAATAATCGCAGTTGTAAGTATGTCATGGCATGAATGGGCCGGCTCGACCGGAGTGATACCATTGCCTCACAGAAAACCGGCGTGAAGCACCCCCTGTGCTATGTTTCGCCGAGTGAGCGAAGGTACCGGAGGCCCATCGGGGGGAAGGGGATAAAAGGTTAGCAGCGCACTTCTGACTCCACTGGTGTTGCATGTGTCCATGGGCGGCGGCAATTGCTTACCATCGGTGATCCTCCTGCTCGTCTGCTACCTATCACATAAAAATTGATTTGCCCCCCTCTGGCCCAGACCTGGGTCCGCCCATGCGCTAGTATTTATCGTCAACTGTTTCGGCGCAAGATCAGTCCTCTCAGCGTCTCCCCGCGACACGCGTGCGCGCGCGCCGAAATACTTACGTGTTTTTAACTAAAGTGAATTAGAACGAAATACGTGATAACTAAAGTGAATTATAACAGGTATTGTTTGTGTTCATACACCGTGAAGTTCTCACGAAGTAATCTTTGGAGGTTCAGGTATTTATAAAGTTCTTTTAGCAAGTTAAATCAACAAAGTTTTTTTTTATGTGTTAAGTAGCAGACGAGCAGGCGGATCACCTGATGGTAAGCAATTGCCGCCGCCCATGGACACCTGCAACACCAATGGAATTACAAGTACGCTGCCAACCTTAACAACAAAAACAAAAACGAATCAGATTCTCCATAGATTTTTTTACATTATAGCGGAAAAACGAGCAGTCGGGTCACCTGATGGTACTAAATGATCACCGCCGCCCAGGGACACCTGCAACACCAGTGGTATCACAAGTGCGCTGCCAACCTTTAACGCCCTTTTTCCCCAATTGGGCCTGCGGTGCCCTCTCTCACTCGGCGAAACACAGCGCAGGCGCTGCTTCACGCCGGTCTTCTGTGAGGCAGTGGTATCACTCCGATCGAGGCGGCCCATTCATGCTGAAGCGTGGCTCTCCCACAATTGAATTGTCTGTACTGAACGGAATGAAATTTACAGATGGTCTAGACCAGCGGTCGTCACACTTTACTCCTCAAGAGCCACACATAACAATGTGAGCACTAAGGTCCGGGCCGCATTATATGTGAAGTACGGATGTGTAGTTACTATTAATTAAAGGAATCTACTTTACCGCGGGACGCAGTTTGACGACCACGGGTCTAGACCCAAAGAAAGGTTAAGTACTTAAGGCTTGTACATGCGCGGATTGGGCACTTTTGTGTATGTTTAAACTCGGTAAATCGTTAAGAACGATACCTAAAAAAAAATACATGTTATAGACTGGATTTCGATCTTGAATTTCTGACGAGGATTTTTATTCAATGTATATAGTTCATTAGGAAAAAAATATAACGTAAACATCGATTTTATGCAAAATATTGGATAAACTACGAAACTAAACAGTTCAGATGACTGATTTTTTTATATATAATACAATACAATGTAGGTACACTACAATCCCTGACGAGGAATTCTTGTTTCTTGGCTTTATAATTTTTTGGGTGAATTTCAACAAACCTAATTACGGTGGCGAATTTTTAAAACCACTTTACATATATTTTCGCCACCGGGATTGCACCACCGGACTTAGAAACAGTAACAAAATTGGCATTATAAAAAAATATATTATTCCACCACTAACTTACAGTCTATAAATATGACAGTTAACTTAATCTCAATAAGCTATAAAACTGGTTTTTATGTAAAGGAGAAAAGACAGCTCAAAATACATGCCACCGGTATTGATACGGTACTTGGGAAAATCACCCTTTTAATTAATAATATTCTGTTTTTTGATATACGCGAGCGCGAGTACTCTCTATGCTCAAGGCCGTTGGCGCATGTACAAGCCTTAAGTAAAAAAGCCTTTTTTTATTGCAAAAAGGGGTTAAAAGGGGGGGGGGGGGGGTAAAAATTATTAAATAATTAAAAAAGCTACCCAAATATACTATTCCACGAGGACGAAGTCGCGGGAAACATCTAGTATTATTTAATATACTTTTTTTGACATGTCATATTTGCTGAGTGTGTCCGGTCAAGCATTTCGCGGAACAGCCTCAATAAACAAGCCTTGACTTGCGTTATGTCCGGATAAACATTGACAGTAGCCCGACAAAAAATGCCTGACATCCAGATGAAGAAATTATAGGCAAATAAATAAATAATTCATAGGAATAACTAAATAAGTAGGTAATAAATGATGGCGATAATTATACCTACTGCAAACAACATTTAAAATCAATTGTTATTTTTTTAAATAATGATTTCTGATTTATTGTCATTGTAATGTAAGTGTAAAAAAAATTATTTTTTATTATTAAACTAGCGGCCGCCCGCGACTTCCTACGCGTGGAGTTAATTATTGACACTTATCGTCATATTTTGGACAATCCACTCAATATATTTTTATAAATTGTAGCCTATGTGTTATTCTGATGTATAAGCTATATTGTGGTAAAGTTTCATTCAAATCCATTCAGTAGTTTTTACGTGAAAGAGTAACAAACATCCATACATCTATACTTACAAACTTTCGCCTTTATAATAGTAATAGTAAGTAGGATAAATACCTAAGTTGACCTAAGATGCCTGTTCACTCTTGCCCTAATATACCTACAGATAATAATGATCAGGGAACACAGGGCCCGCGGCAATGAATTGCATTCTTTCTTCTTCTTTTTCATCTTGACGCGCTTCTTCAATCTTGAGGTTCTTCAATCTTGAAATTCAAATTCAAACAAGTACTAAGTACTTAGTTTATTGCAAATCACATTGCATCAAGATGTTACGTTTACTTGTGTCTGATATTTATTTATTATAATCCGAGCACCACTTACACTCTGACACACGTAAAGCAAAAGACCACGAGACGCATCAACATACTCAAATACTTAAGTAAAATAACAAAAATACTCGAAGTACGTTTTAGTGACGTCTGGCCTTTCCGGATTCTAATCTTATGACGTCATCCAGTTTAATGCCATGAGGGCTATCGCCTGTGAAAAATCTGCTAGATGGCGTACTGTTAGACCAACTTCAATGTCATTGGCTATTAAGTCACTCTTTGTCATCTCACTTAAAAAAAGTTAACTTCACCATTCGACTATCTATTAAGACGCTGATGGACCAATAAATTTTTGGGATCCGACATGAATATTCGTTCGCTATGCATTCGGAATAGGGAAAGAAGTAAAATAAATCTACCAATATAATATTATGGATAGGTACATACAATATTAAATTTTCAAATGTAAACAATACAATATTTTACAAATGATATCTTTAATTTTTTTAGTGATAGGGGTAGCAGACGAGCAGGCGGATCACCTGATGGTAAGCAATTGCCGCCACTCATGGACACTTGCTACACCAGTGGAGTTACAAGTGCGCTGCCAACCTTTTATCCCCTTCCCCCCCGGGTGGGCCACCGGTACCCTCACTCACTCGGCGAAACACAGCACAGTACGTTTACACTATGTGACTTTCTTTCTTACACATTTCAGAAATTATACGAAACGTGGAGGTTTTCTCACGCGCTCGCTCGGAATCGAACCTACGACCTTGCGTGCTAATCTACGCCACCGCTCATCGGATAGCTGAAATAAGATCGATGATTTGATTGATTACAAACAGACACAACAATGGACCTTAGAGACAATAGCGATTAACAATAGATGTTGTTTACTAATCACAAAATGTTTTTGAATTAAATACAGACATACAACAACAAAGTCAAAATATTTTTATTTGTATAATTAATTAGGCTTGTACACAGCACTGATACTTAAATGTATATTTAAAACTGCTTTTCGACATTTCACGATCCTGGTCCACTACGGTCCAGTTGGCGTAATAGGAGGGGTAGGGATGCCTTTGCCCAGCCCGATTTTTAGCCCATGAGGTTACCTACGTAATACTCAAAGTCATAAGCAGCAGTAGCGCCTTGTTTTGCGGCCCGCCCTCACCTTGTTTCGGGACAATAGTTCCACTATCTGCCAATAGATGGCGCTGGGTGTAGTCGTCTCTCATTTTTAACTAGTTCGTGTCTGCGCAGGAGTGATGGCGGAGGGCCCGAGCATCCCTCAGTTCTACGCGCGGCGCGCCGTGCTGGTCACCGGCGCCACCGGATTCATGGGCAAGGTAAATGAATCTTCTTTACTATTTATAAAGATAAATTCTGTAGAGGTCGACAAACCTTATAATATACAAACCGAAAAGGCGAAACACTAGCCCTGTGCAACGGACGTCCAGCGCCATCTGTTGGCAGACAGTGGAACTACTGTCCCGAAACGAAGTGAGGGCGGACCACTAGTAAATTGAGACAACATCACATACATTGTCTTAGTCCTCAACCAAGGTTTTCCCTTGTGCTATGGAAACCAGAAACAACGAAGGAACCACAAACATCCAGATCCAACACAAATATCTGTTTCATTTCATCAAACATTAGTGATTAGTCTACGTCAGAGCTTATAGGTAAACCGAAACCACGAAACACATGCGCGATGTAATCGACTCCCAGCGCCATCTATTGGTCGGCAGTGGAATGTCCCGATACGAATGTTGAGAATGAGAGTGTCCCATCCTATATAAGCTTGTTGTCCCAGGTCCTGCTGGAGCGGCTCCTGAGCGCGTGTCCCGAGGTGGGCGCGCTGTTCCTGCTGATGCGGAGCAAGCGGGACGCCCCGCCGGACCAGAGGCTGGCCGAGTTGAAGCTGTGCCCGGTACGTACGCCTTCCTTCAACAAAATATACTTAATATAAAAGTGAGGAAGTTTTCCTCGTGCTTAGTCCCGTTTATATAAAGTACTAGCTTTTGCCCGCGGCTTCGCTCGCGTCCCCCTCTTCCCTAAGATGGAGGGTTAGAAAGGGGCAATGTCCTATGTTACTCTCCACCCCTTCAACTATCTCCACTTAAAAAAATTTCACTTTCCCATTTTTAATATAAGTATGGATTTGTATAATGCAATGCGAAAGTTGAAAAACATAACGTGCTTCCTCCCAAGAACGCAAGGTCTGATCTCCTATATTAAACTATTTAATATAACTAGTTTTTAAGTTTTATACCTCTGTTTTGTGTGCAATAAAAAGCATATTCCATTCATTCATTCATTCATAGACATATGTATTGCAGATCGGGCTTTATTCTTTGGAGCAGAAAGTCCGATCTCCTATATTAAAAATATTGCACTTCGGACTTTATTCTTTAGAGCAATAAGTCCGATCTTAAACATATTGTAAATCGGACTTACTTCTTTGGAGCAGAAAGTCCGATCTCCTATATTAAACATTTTGCAATCGGACTGCAGGTATTCGACGCGCTCCGCCAGAGCGACCCCGCGCAGCTACAGAAGCTGCGTGTAGTGCCCGGTGACGTCACGCGGCCGGGGCTCGGGCTCAGCCCCGAGTCAATAGCGCAGCTGCAAGAGGTATGATCATGGGTGTACCCAGGTTCTGGGCCAGAGGGGGGCAAATCAGATTTTTTACAAGCTCGGTATTTATATAGAATAAAAAACTTAAATTAAAAAAGGTGTATTTTTATTAAAAATTCTTTAACTATGGCTTTTTTGTGATAGGTGGCAGACGAGTAAATGGGAGATCCATCTACTCGTCTGCCACCGTCTATCGCTTGAGGTAAGCGATAGACACCTGCAACGTCAGTACCACTCTGGACCTCTTTCCCCCAAATGGGCGGGGTATGCTAGGTGGCAGACGAATCACCTGTTGGATTCTACAAAACTGAGGTTTGAGGACGCTTCATCAATAGAATCGGATCACCTGATGGTAAGCAATTGCCGCTGCCTATAGACCCTCAACATTAGTGGCGTCGCAAGTGCGCGGTCGACCCTTTAACCCACCTTCCCCCAATTGCACCTCGTACCCTCACTCAAGTTTATACCTGAGTTTACCTGTTAAGAAATTTTCTGTGTAGCCTGAAGTCCAGAAGAGCAAGGTTTTGTATCCCTCGGAAAGCACGTTAAGCTGTTGGTTCTGCGCCTGATCCCAGGTCGGTCACACTGGTGCCCCATCGAACTATGAGAAAGGAATAGAAATGCTCTTGTACCTGCGCACACACTTGTGCACTATAAAACCATCCTTTATTTGCTACGTCCAGGTGTCTGTGGTGTTCAACTGCGCGGCCACGGTGAAGATGAACGAGCCGATGCGGCGCGCCGTCGAGCAGAACGTGCTCTCCGTCACCAGGCTGCTGGAGCTGGCCGACGAGCTGCCCAACCTCGCGGTAACTTAATCCCCTAACAGGTCAACACTCTGGCCAACCTCATTGAAGCAGAATGAGCTACCTTTCACCAGGCTGCTGTAACTTAGTACTTACAACGTCGAGTAACTTACTTCCTTAACTTACATACAGACGAATTGAGAACGCCGCCCTCCCATTTTAGAAGTCGGTTAAACTTAACTGCCCGAGCGCGAGTCGCATGTACTGTGGTGTCTCACGCCTCATTTGGGGAGAATTGAGATGGGACAAAGACACAGACTTTACAGTACGGAGTGAAGAAACGCACGGGGGAAAGAGCCCTTAGCAAGTACCTGGTGAGCGTCTCCCAAGATTCGGTCCGTACATGCAGAGACGGTAGGAAGGACCATGGGCTGGTGTAGGGACCCGTGTCTAAATCGGTTAAAAATCCATTGCCTCCGCTTTGTGACCAATTTTGCTTTCAACAACTTAATTTAGCGTTTGTCCTCTCTGCCGCAGGCTTTCGTCCACGTGTCGACGGGGTACAGCAACTGCGAGCGCGCGCGCATCGAGGAGCGCGTGTACCCGGCGCCGCGCGCGCTGCCGCGCATGCTCGCCGACGCGCTCGCGCTGCCCGACCACACGCCCCAGGAACACGTCAACAGGTTTCATTTATTTATTTACTAGCGGCCGCCCGCGACTTCGTACGCGTGGAGTTAATGATTGACACTTACCGTCATATTTTGGACAATCCACACCATATATTGTTGTAAATTGTAGCCTATGTGTTATTCTGATGTATAAGCTATATTGTGGTAAAGTTTCCATTCATATCCATTCAGTAGTTTTTACGTGAAAGAGTAACAAACATCCATACATCCTTACAAACTTTCGCCTTTATAATAGTAGTAGGAAGTAGGACTAGTGGATTGCTATTAGTTTCAAACCTGACCAATAGATGGCGCTATGTAGATTGCATCGCACAAGCCTTTCGTGTTTTCCGCTTTCCTAAAGCCAACTATGTTTTGTATATGGTTGTCTATATTATTTACCTCTTTATAAATAGTATAGATTTAATAGCTGTTACCCGCGACTTCGTCCGCGTGAAAGAGTATCTTTGGGTCATTTTGAATTATTTAATAATTTTCACCCACCCTTTTAGCCCTTTACAACCCCCTTTTTGCAATAAAAAGTAGCCTATGTTCTTTATCAGGGTCTAGACCATCTGTATCAAATTTTATTGAAATCCGTTCAGTAGTTTTGGCGTGAAAGAGTAACAGACATACAGACGAACGGACAGACATACAGACAGAGTTACTTTCGCATTTATAATATTAGTAAGGATTATTACCTATTAAACGAGTCTTAAATCTAGACACACGGGAGCGTGTCCAGCCAAGGTAAAAAAAAAATGGCGACTAAGCGAACAAGGGTAATATTACACGAACCATTTAGAGCGACTTTTGACCCCCTCATTACTCGAAAACTATTACGCTCAGCCATGTGAAATTTGGCATGTTTTAATTTTCTGTATCACGTTTCAGGTTGATCTCCCCCAAGCCCAACACGTACACGTTCTCGAAGATGATGGCGGAGACGGCAGTCGAGCAGCACCAGGGACGAAGCTACGGGCGCGCCATCTTCAGACCTACCATAGGTACCTTTTTTTTTTGATTACGCTGGGGAATGACGCCGACCCGGAGTGCAATAGGCTGTCGACTTATCCACATCCTCCTGTTGGGGATCAGGCGAGTTATGTCGGGCTCTCCTCAACTAATTAGGTTAACCGCGGTGCGAGAGCCACGCGTCGGCACGCTCGATCGGAGTGATACCACGGCCACACAGAAGACCGGCGTGAAGCAGCGCCTGCGCTGTGTCTCGAGTGAGGGCGGGTACCGGAGGCCCAATTCAGGGGAAAGTGGGTTAAAGAGCAGGGCACTGTAGGTGACTATGGACAGCGGTCACTTACCGTCAGGTGATCCGTCTGCTCACCTGCCATCCAGGTCCATGCCTCTAGTTCGGTTCTGCGCCACCTCCTGCCAGTCATCAGCCTGGTGTCCGTGCAAAATGTATTTTCCTAAGTTGACGACCGGGAATCGAACCCGGGACAATTTCGCGCTTCGGGCGAGCATCGTGGCTAACCACTGCGCCATCGAGGCCGTCACACATGCCGCCGAAACATGAAAACTGAGTTTAACTTTTTATATTTTCCATTAAAGTAATTTCTCCCCTCCGCCACCCCTTCCCTGGCTGGGTCGAGAACTACAACGGCCCCTCGGGAGTGGTGCTCGCCATCGGGCAGGGCCTGCAGCTCGTGTTCCCGGCGAAGGGCGGCGAGAGGCCCGACCTGCTGCCCGTCGACTTGGCGATAGACACGCTGATCGCTGTGGGCTGGGAGACTGCTATAGACAGGTCAGTTGTAAATGTAGGTTACTATTAACTAACCGTCTAAATGGTCAGCGTTGTAACATTTAGACAAGTCAGTTGTAAGTTGCATTTAGACAGGTCCGTATTTAGTTGTCTGTATTCTGTTGTTAATTTATTGCGCTTCCTCCGAAGAACAAAGTCCGATCTCCTATATTAAACATATTGCACATCGGACTTTATTCTTTTGAGCAGAAAGTCCGATCTCCTAAATTATGAAATATTTCAAATCGGACTTTATTCTTTTAAGCAGAAAGTCCGATTTTCTATGTTAAAAATATTGCACATCGAACTTTATTCTGTGTAGTAAAAAGTCCGATCGCCTACATTAAACCTACTGCAAATCGGACTCTATTCTTTGGAGCAGAAAGTCTTTATTCCTTTGGTTTCCCTCCAGGCTGCCGTCGGTGCGCGTGTACAACTGCAGCACGGGCGCGCGCGCGTCGACGTGGGAGCACCTGCGCCGGCGCGCGGTCGCGAGCTGCCGCGCGCGCCCTCTGCCGGACGCGCTGTGGTACCCCACCTGCGTCTACATGCCGAACAAGTATGTACGCTTCGGTCCCTTAACTAGGGACTGAATAAATTAATAACCGATTTGGTGTTATATGGATCTAACAACTTTTTACGGTAGAAAAACTGAGTCGCGAACTCGCGAGACTTGGTTTTTAGACAAGTATTGTTTTTTATGGGATAGAACTTTGTAGAACTATTCCGCGAGCTCGCGCTTGTTTTTTTTATGTCGTAGGTGCCAGTAAAAATTGACCAATCACGTTGCGTTGATTCGTCTGCTCGTCTGCCACCTAGGTAACATAAAAATTCGAACTGTTTCGCCCGCTCACACGAAACGGTTATTTATACTTAATGGCGCGGTCGACAAGCGCGAGCTCTCGGGATAGTTCTAGAAAGTTCTTTCCCATAAAAGACAATACATCGAGTTTGTGATCACCAACCCGCATTAGCATGATGATTAAACCTAATCCCATCATAGTAGCGATGACTTGATTTCTATGATGGAGGCCTTTGCCCTGCAGTTGGACAGTATAGGCTGATACTTTATTAACTTATTGCTTACTTTCTGTTACAGGTTGATATTTGAGCTGCTGACGTTCCTCTTACAAACTCTACCGGCGTATTTGGTCGAGTACATGATGCGGATATTTTACCCCAAAAAGAACAGGTAGGCAACTAAAGTTGGCTTCTATACTTACTTACTTACTTACTTCTATAGAGGTATCATAACTACAAGAATACTACTTTATGGTAAATGGCCCGCCCTCACTTCGCTTCGGGACCGTAATTCAGAAACGAACCAATAGATGGCGCTGTGCTCAATTACATCGCGCAAGTGTTTCGTGTTTTCGGTTTACCTATAAGCTTGTCGTTGTCTATAGAAGTTATATCTTTATAAATGGTACTTATAGTTAAAAAGTCGAAGAAACAATGCCCGATTGAAATTCAGCGCCATACTAGGTAAAATTTGTACAAAAACTTAATTAAACCCCGGCACGAAAGATGAGGAGAGAAACGCCTCGGCATGAATGGGTCGACTTGACTGGAATGATACCATAGCTCTCTCGTTTGCTCATCTGCCAATTATCACACAGAAAACCGGGGTGAAACAGCGACTGCGTTGTGTTTGAGGGTTAGGGTATAGGAGGCCCAATCGGGTAAAGAGGGTTACAAGTTTGGCAGCGCGTTATGAGTCCACCTAGTGCACGGTAATCTGTCTGCTTTTGAGCCACCTATAACAAAAAAAAAAACAAGACGTGGTAAAAGACGTGGTTCAACATCGAAAGACCCAAAGCCTCGTACGAGGCAAAAACAATAGATTTTCTATCGTGTCTGCTGTCTGGGCCTTACGACGTTAAGGGATATAATGTTCACAGATACACCCTGTATATTGACTCTAGTTTGCGCATTCCATTTCAGACTGAACCTTATCCAGATGGCAGACAAGGTGTACTCTGGCAGCCAGGCGCTGCGGTACTTCGTGACGCGCACGTTCTGCTTCGAGACGCGCAACGTGCGGGCGCTGCGCGCGCGCCTCTGCGACACAGACGCGCGCCGCTTCAACCTCAACCTGGACGATATCGAGTGAGCTCTAGGAAATAAATAATACTTAAATAAATAAATAAAGGCGCCAGACAATCACACCGATCAACCTGGTAACTGTGACCGTGGCTTTCATATATTACAATAGATCTTTAGGCGACACTGCGACGATACTGCACCGCCAAATGATTTTAAATATTAATTGTCAGGATTAGGTTGATGAATATTATAAAAAACCTTCTATGAAAACATAAAGGAAAAAAGTGGCAACTTTTCGCAATTATGAAAATTATTTTGATTTGTAAAAAGAAATTATTACATAAGTGTGCCCCAAAAAAATTGTTAGTAAATTCCTTTATGTTTTCATTGAAGGATTTTTTTAATATCACAATTAATTTAAATCGATTGGCGGCGCTAGTTTCGTCCCGGTGTCTCCTTAACATAAATACTGTCTTCCGATACCCTCACTTACTCGGCGAAACTTCAGGATAGCTGTAGTTCAGGATGTCTGATCGATCTGTCGTTGTATTGCAGCTGGGACGAGCTGTTCACGACCTTCACGCACGGCTGCCTGGTGCACCTCGCTAAGCTCAAAGACGACAGCCTGCCCGCGGCCAGGAAGCGGCTCAAGAGGTAGCTATGACTTACCCTTGGAATAACGCCAGGATGTGATACCTAAATAAATAAATGCGCTAGACAATCACACCAATCAACCTGGTCTCAAACTAGGGCAACCCCTGTACTATGAGTACCAGATGACGATAATCTGGGGGCGTCAACTCAGAACACCCAGACCCAAGACAACTTAGAAAATGTAGTTTCCTAATGACTTGACGGAATCGAACCCGGGACCTTTCGCGCTTCGGGCGAACACCTTAGCCACTGCGCCATCGAGGCCGTCTACTAAAACTACTACTAACCTACTTGCACTACTTTTTTTTTTTTTTTTTGTTTTATTTGGAATAACAACAGCCGTTACAATAGCATACATTATTACATTGTTAGAAACTACCAAATAAATTAGGCCAAAAAAAGTTATTCACAATTTGCTTGAAAAAATATTCTTACTTATAATATATCAAGTCTTGACTTTACATTGAACCAGTTGTATACCAAATGCTATGTTTAAGAACGTTTTGGTTAAACAATCGAAAGACAAATGAATTCATAAGTAAAACAACAAAACAAAGGAAGCTGGTTATCTGCTGAGTACGTGATTCTATATTAGTTAGTTATCAAAATTTTAGACAATAAAGAAAAAGATTACAAACAAACAAGTACAAAAAAGTAGTTACTTAACGGTTATCTTCATTATAGCCTCTATGAAAGCTCTCTTGTTATCATATATAAACGGGTCCACCTCTGTGAACATTTTATTGTTATGAATTGAGAATGCGAGTCAGCACAGCATTTGTCCTAATTAGTGGTGTGATATGGAACTGCAAAAAGGTTAGTGTGGCGGGTACGTTCGTAGGTACACAAAAAGCCAGCCCTTTCCAAAAGCTCTGGGCAGTCTAGACGTCCGTGCAATACATCAAAAAGGAACCCCATTTCAAGTGCAATACGTCGTTCCTCAAGAGTCAGTAGTTTGAACTCGCGGCAATTGCTTTTGTATTCACTTTTGCCTTCCAAAATTAAAGTTTTAAATGTTTGATGAATTTATGTTGTATAGTGGCCCGCCCCGCTTCGCTTCGGTATTTTTAATTTTTTGAACGAAATAGAATCACAACAATCAAAGTAATTAGCAAAAAGAAATTTTACTGATACTTATAGGATTGATAATTTTGGTGATCGTAAACCTTAATGAAGGAATCTCAAAAAGAAATTTTAATCCAGTTCCCCCGTTTCCCCCCTATAGGTGGGGACTTTATAAAATTTATATGAAAAGCCCAAATACCTACCAATTTTCAAGATTCTAGCTTCAAAAATGACAATACTTCGTTTCAACCCCCTTTCCCCCCCTTTTTAGGTTGAAGAAAAAAATAACGAATTCACTTTCATTACATTTGTATGCAAAGCCCAAATACCAAGTTTCAAGAATCTAGCTTTAAAATTGACAATACGGCGTTTTATCCCCCTTTCTCCCCTTTTTTAGGTTGAAGAAAAAAAATGCCGAATTCAATTTCTTTACATTTGCATGCAAAGCCCAAATACCAATTTTCAAAGCTCTAGCTTTAAAAATGACGAATTTTCCATACGACATTTTAACCCCCTTTCACCCCTTTGTAAGCTGAAGAAAAAAAATGCTGAAATACTTTTCATTTAATTTGTATGGAAAACCCAAATACCAATTTTCAAGACTCTAGCTTTAAAAATAATAAATCTCCCATACATTGTTTTTAACCCCCATTTCACCCCTTTATGGCTTAAATTTAAAAAAAACTAAAACAGGTAAATTTTTATTTCTGATAAAACAACCATAATCCAAATTTTCAAATCTCTAACATCAAAATGAAAGACTTCTCATACTAGGTAAAACCCCCCCCCTTTCACCCCTTTAGGGTGTGAAATTTCGCAAAACCCCTTCTTAGTGCGCGCCTACATAGTAAGAACTACCTATGTTTCAAATTTCATGATTTAGGGTCCAGTCGTTTTGGCCCTGTGCGTTGATAGCTCAGTCAGTCAGTCAGTCAGTCAGTCACACGGCCGAGCGTTACCTCTTTATTAATAGTATAGATATCTTCTATCCTGTTTTTGTGTATTGCATATAATGGTGACCAAATAGGACAAACATATTCCAAATATACTACGAACATATGCGTAATAAACAACTTTCAGATGAGGACAGGACGTAAAAGGCTTTACAGCGTTCGGAATTACAAATCCCTAATTTCTGTAGGCCCTGTTGACAATGTTTTCCACGTGGTTAGAGAAAGACATCTTCGCATCTAGGAGCACACCTAAGTCCCGCACGATCTCAAACCCTATCAATCACAAAGTCTTCAAACTTATAATTAAAAATTATTGGCTTGGTTTTGCGGAGTGAAACTCTATACACTGACATTGGATACGCTAATGGTAATATTGTTATTTTTTATAATAGGCTAAAAGGTTATTTAGATCCATTTGGACAGCTCGCAATCTGAAAAAGAACTAACTCGCATAAAAACTTTTTTATCATCAGCATATACCTAGTAGAGTTTGGCATTATTAATACAGTTGAATTTTTTTTTTTTTTTTTTTTTTATAGGATAGGGGGCAGACGAGCATACGGATCCACCTGATGTTAAGCGATTACCGTCGCCCATGAACACCTGCAACTCCAGGGGCTTCACAGGTGCCCGCTGCCGGCCTTTTAGAGCGAGATATGCCCTTTTCTTGAAGGTTTGTAGGTCGTAGTGGTCCGGGAATACCGCAGGTGGCAGTTCGTTCCATATCTTGTCGTACGCGGCAAGAAAGTTCCTGGCAAAGCGCACAGTAGTGGACTGCCAGCCATCCAGATGAAATGGATGGAACTGCTTGCCGCGTGGAACGATGTCGAAACGAGGCGGCAGGAATCAAACCGAACAATTCCTCGGAGCACTCCCCATGGTATAAGCGATAGAGAATGCACAAAGACGCAACATCTCTCCGCAGCGCCAAGGGGTCAAGCCGACTAGTGATATCCCGGCAATCGACGATTCGAGACGCTCTCCGCTGGATTCCGGTCTAGAGGAAGAAGCTGGTACGCAGGTGCTCCTGCCCAAAGATGAGAGCAGTACTCCATATGCGGCCGGACTTGCGCCTTATATAGCTGAAGGCGATGAGCCGGAGTGAAGTACCATCTCGATCTATTTAGCACGCCAAGCTTCTTTGAGGCTAATTTAGCCTTGCCCTCTAGATGGTCCCGGAATTGGACTTCGCTCGATATGTCGATACCAAGTATACCAATAGTGGCTGAGGCATTTAAGGGGGTGCTCTCAAAATTAGGAAATTGCGACCCAAGGAATCTTTTTTGCGGTGAACGCACAAACTTGTGTTTTGCTGGGGTTGAATCGGACCAAGTTAAGTCTACCCCAATCTGAGATTTCGTTCAAACATGCTTCCATCTCAGACACAAGTTTGTTTCGGCTCTCGATGACGTTTTCCCGAGAAACGGCTGCGCCGTTGTAAAACGCATCGCCCGTACTGTCATCCGCATAGCAATGAATATCGCGTTTATGCAAAATATCATTGATATGAAGAAGGAAGGCACACAGCCTTGCGGGACTCCAGCATTTATGGATATAGTGTCGGAGCATTCACCGTCAACTAAGACCTTGATGCTTCTATGTTCCAAAAAGCTAGGACCCCATTCGCATATTTCTCGGGAAGCCCATAGGAAGGAAGCTTCGCGAGAAGCGCCTTGTGCCAGACCCGATCAAAGGCCTTCGCAATGTCCAGACTAACCGCCAATGCCTCTCCCTTACTCTCAATCGCCTGTGCCCAACGGTGAGTCAGGAAAGTCAGCAAATCACCAGCTGACCGACCCTGGCGGAAGCCGTACTGTCGGTCGCTAAGCAACTCCTGACCCTCGAGATACCGAAGGAGCTGGCTGTTAATTATGGATTCCATAACTTTTTGAGAAAAGGGAGGTTATGGCTATCGGTCTATAATTGGACGGATCTGAGCGGTCGCCTTTCTTGGGGATCGGGTGGACTAAGGGCCGTCTTCCAGGACGTCGGGACAACGCCAGAAAGAGTAGGAAAGCCGAAAGAGTCGCGTGAGTACCGGTGCCAACTCCGGAGCGCACATCTTTAGCACAATGGGTGGGATTCTATCGGGCCCACTCGACTTGTGAACGTCTAGAGACATGAGGGCTAAACGCACCGAGCGTTGGTGGAAGCGGATGTCGGGCATACACCCATCGCACTGCGGTATGCTCGGTGGTACATGGCGTGGTAACCAGTTGTGTCAGTCCATTTGCAAGAGCGAAGCTCGTGAACAGATCGCCCTGCGTAATCAGTTTTACTGGACATGAGCCAGTCGGCGTTGGTGGGCATTAAAATCGCCAAGGAGAATGATTTCCGCAGAAGGGATCTGCTGCTGCACAATGTCCGAAGCCATTTGGATGCGCTCAAAGAGCTCGGTCAGTTTCGGTGTCACCGCTATGGGACCTGTTAAAGGCACGCATAAACGCGAGGGTGGTCGTCCGCTGTCTACACGGAGCCATAAATAGATAGGTCCCCGACCTTCAAGATTGCTGAGGCGACGAGAGTGATATTCGTCTCTGACGTACACACACACTCCAGCCCTAGGTAAAAAGGAATGTTCTAATCCATACCCAGGGTAGGTAAGGTAGGACGTGTCCGCTGGAGACGATATCTGCGTCTCAGTCAGAAAGAGCATAGCCGGCTTTGCTGTCTCTAAATGGTGGTGTACAGCATTCAGGTTGGTATGTAGGCCCCCTTATGTTACAAAAGTCCACATCTAGTGTGGCAGGGGGTGCATTGGTGTTCTTGCTCTTAGCCCAACATTAGTGGACACAGTTTTGCCCCCCCCAGAATACGAAGGGCAGCACTGGGCGTCCAAGCTCAGGCGCAGATTGTACTGAGCGTGGACGCCAGAGAGGGATTCTCCAACGCGTGGCGCAGTTGGTACCCTCCTGGGGTAACTTCTGGTTTTCAACTGTGCCATAGGGGGGAGGGTGGTTTGGGCTTCGGTGATCTCACTCACTCGGCGAAACACAGCACAAGCGCTGCTTCACGCCGGTCTTCTGTGAGGCCGTGGTATCTCTCCGGTCGAGCCAGCCCATTCGTGCCGAAGCGTGGCTCTCCCACGGACAAAAAATATCATATATATAAGCGTTGTAGAAGAGAGGGCCTACTCTACTACTCTTAGTATTAAATCTATACTATTTATATAGAGGTTAATCTCATAGTCCAAGTCAGAGCTTATAGTTTAACTGAAAACACGAAACACTCGCGCGATGTATTTGATTCATGTGACAATGTGGGGGTGACTCCTGGGGGGAGTCTCCGAAAAGCCACCGATAGGTATGGCCCCCCGTAGCCTTTCGCTATAACTAGTACTTTCCGAACCAGTGGTAGCTTACATATTATTTGACATTCACAAACGTTCTGTATGGACTTAAATTGAATAAAGAATATTTCATTTCATTTCATTTCTAGATACTTACTTACGCTTTTTTTTTGTCTAGCATGAAACCGCATTTGGCATGACCGTTCCAACGGGGGGGTAGAACAGCGCCATCTATTGGTCTCGAAGCGAAGTTAGGGCGGGCTAACTAGTGATTTTATAATTCCCTTTCTTTTTGCAGATTGTACATCGTTCATCGATGTCTCACCATTTTAGTACCGGTATATCTCATCCGCCACATCCTACGGAGCACTATCCACTACTCCACAACGGTGCGAGCAGCACAACTCGTCTCTCTTACGAGGGAAGCGATGGCGCGGACGTCCGTCTCACTCTACCACAGGGCGGCCATGTTGTTTGACTGGATGACATCAGCTCTCTGGGAAAAAGGTAGTAGCACAAACTCTGTAGATCAACTCTCGTAATGAAGAATATACTTGTATCGGAATAATAATGCATCAAGAAAGTCATGAATACATATAATAATTTGATGAAGTCACTATATAAGGCTAACGTCATACAGTATTATATTAGCCCCATGGGTTATAACATTATGGGAATTCCGTTAGTTCCTCAAAAATCCAATGTTATGACTTTCTTGACGTACTTTATAAATGACAGCACGAGTAAATGGGACATCATAGCTCGCCCGTACTATAGGTACAAGTTTGGCCATGGACGAGTTATGAACTGAACTCACGACGATATATAAGTATTTTGAGATTAAACATTGTTGAGTCTCTTACGAATCCGAATTTGTTAAGTTGTTTTACACTATTAATTTATTTATCAGTAACTATTCATATACAATATTTATTTATTAGAAATTCTTCACTATGGAGTAGGTAGGTAAGGTCACTATAGAACATTAATATGGTAAGGTATCTAATAAAGTTTGTAAAATAATACCTACTATCGATAATGAACAGAAATTATCGACTATCTCTCGTTTCTACTGTACAGTTAAGCATAATACCTAATAAGATAAACTTTTATAATTATAAAAAAATGTTAATACGCGATTAATAAAAGCTTACAATAAGCTTTCGTCTCTTTTATACAGGTTAATAATAATAAGAATTTTAATGTTATACTTACAAGTAATTAGACTTATTTTATTTATTATTTTAAGAATTTATTGAAAATAATTAAATAAATATGCGATTACAAAATACAATGACATTAGCAAGTAATACTCTGGTTTAACATAATTTATATTATTAAACAACTCTACTAATTTTATTAGAGGTAAGGTTTTGTATGTTTTTATTTATTTTAAATAAAGTCCTTTTAAAGAAGATTTAAGTTTTTTTTTCACCTCATAATACAATTTTAGTATTGACCATTCTTAATAGCTCTCTGGCTTGACCGCACAGTGATCCACTAATTTTTAAAATTTTATTAGGAAACAAAAATGTAGCAAAAAATACAAAATTAGGAAAAATACTGAATACCTGCTAAGGTAATTTAAGTACGTAAAAAATCCGAACGCAAAAGACCAGCAAGGCGATAGGTAGCTTTTTAGTTTTTCTATTCGCCACTAGATGGTAGCAATCACTACATAGTACATCTTTGTGTCACTAGATGGCATTGCTAGCCAAAGCATGCTTTGATTGTTTCTAATTTAAAGTATTTAGCACTGGACACGAGTCTTTTGAGCCAATTTCGCAATATTTGTGTACTAACGAAACGCTTATTCTCATAAACTAGCAACATTGACTTCTAAAACGTCAAATCAAAGTCATTTTAGGTGATCGCGAAATACGGACTATTTTCATACGATTATGTTAATTTTAATGCGAAAATAATATATTACAACACCAATATCTAGTCAATTAACTTCAACAATAGAAGGATAAAGTTTTTACATAAAAGTAAGTGTGTTTCGTGGGTAAACTTGCAATTTTTCGAAGTTGTCATTTTCAGGTAGTATTATTTATATTTTCTGCTGAGTAATTTCGGGTTCGTGGCCGCTAGAAGACTGAGCCTACCGCCTTGTCACGGTGCCAAGTGATTCCTGCCAACAATTTAATTGTTTAAAACGCATATATAATTGGAATTATATCAACACCTTTTTAAATATTATAAACCTTTTTGCATTCGCTTAGGGGCCAATGTCCCCGTGTGTTGCCGAGCTGTTTCTTCCGAATATTGTGTAAATAACTTCAGTGACTTGCGGGAATAACACGCCCGTGAAATTTGTTTATTTTCATCTACAAATTTGCAGAATAATTGTTAACTTCGTTAATTGTGTCACAGAGATGATATCCTAACATCTGTGTTAATTTTAAACGAATTCTCTACTTTTTGACTAGCAATTGTTATTGTTTCCAACTGTGGGTAAGTTATTTATTCCAGAACTATGTTAACATCTTTATATTTACTTCAAGATGCAAATGTCTTTGTTTTTAAGGACAAAACGTTATCATTTATAACTGTTTATTATTAATCAACAATGCCTTTAAAACCTAACACTCATGCAGGATGATTACATGTGATAAATAGAGTGATGGTCTTTGGTCAATCTTCCAAAATATTATGTGTCTCTTTTATCACACAACATTAGAAGAATTAAAAGTGTTTTTAGACACAATAGCAGCAAACCAAAAAGTGTAATGGAGTGAATCTCAGTGGATAAGAATAGATCTTCCAATGTACAGGAATTGTGAGCAAACCTGCTTGTTTTAGATAGTTTCTGAAGTTCTTTCATATTACGAGTACAATATCTAGATTATATGTTGACATTTATAAGTATTGCAATTAATTGTCAGATCATCTTATTGTTTTAATCGTAAAATTTCCTGGAAAAGTTTGCTATGAAAGAATAGAACATTTTCTGTGATAATTCATTGTCTTTGTAAGAACTCATAAACTATGATAAAGCAGAACACAATCATCATAAATTATCCTTTTTCATTACTTACATTAAATAAATTAATGTACCTAGGTAAGAGTTTTAACAAAATTCTTCAATTGAGCTCATCTTACTGTCACACTCTTACACTAAAACTGTTTTAACTTCACAGCAAATAAAATTGTTTATTTTATTTTATAGAAATAATGTTCTGTTTTACATTTCAGGTACATAAGTTTAAGTTTCCGATGATGTCTCTAAAGCCAAGAAACGTGGACTTTCAGGAGACGTGGGCCAACCTGAAGGAAACGGTAAGGCTTACGTTTACCTTTTCATTGCATCATACTCAATACTTTTTATTCTTTGTCACTTTTCTTCATTTCGCTTCCTCCGAAGAAGTGTAGCCAGGCTGGCTTTTGTAACCAGTCGACCCATCATGTACAATAGACCGAAAGAGAGTCTAAGTGTGGATAAAGTCCGATCTCTTGTATTAAACATTTTACAAATCAGACTTTATTCTTTGGAGCAATCGGTTTGTTTCTTTGCACCTTTTCTGAACAAAATATTGTGGCAGATATTTAAGAAACTTTAGACGGAGGAACGCAAAGGAATCATAAGTTAAGATGAGAGAGGCATGTTTCAAAATCTAACCGCGACATGCAAGTTCCCTCACTATGTTTCCCTCACCGCCATAAAAGTTATAATAAGGGTTCCTAGTAGACTACGGAACCCTAAAAACCGCACAGATTTGATAAATCCAGAAGTGAAAAACCACCATTTTACCGTGGGAAAGCCACGCTTTGGCATGAATGGGCCGGATCAACCAGAGTATTACCACGGTATTAACATTAGTATTACCAAGACCGACGTGAAGCAGCGCCTGTGCTGTTTCGCTGAGTCAGTGAATAGCAATTTTATTCATTAACTTTACAATACAATTACAACTTAAGGTCAATGTATTAGAAACTAAATCGGTTTCATACTAATGGAACTCACAAAATAATGATTGTAATTTGCATAAGATATTGCATGTAATTGGCATTCTGTAATTAACATAAGCTGCAAGCTAATGATTTGTAATTTGAGATGTATTTTTTATTGTGATAATTGGCAGCCGAGCAGATGGATCACCTGATAGTAAGCAATGGACACCGCTCATAGACACCTGCAACACCAGTAGTCACGAGTGCGCTGCCAATCTTTGCTGCCCCTTATTCTGGACGGGGCCAACGGTACCCTCATCCACGTAGCGAAACACAGCGCATGCACTGCTTCACGGTTTTCTGTGAGGATGTGGTATTACTCCGGTCGAGCCGGCCTATTCATGCCGAAGCGTGGCTCTCCCGTCTCTTGGTCTCCATCAAAATATTGGTAAATAAATAAGAACTAATGGCCAACATTTCCAGTTAAAAATATAACGTCTAGCTTGTTTTGTGAGCATTCAAAGTTTACATAAAATTAAAAAAATATATATATCATTGAACTACCTGTACATTTTCCACTTTTTTTATTATAAAACCATTCACTTAAACGTAATATTTGATATAGCTACCAAACAAAATTTACTAGACGCGCACACAGAAGTTTGAGCTGTGACGTCACACTTCAATAGCCATTTGTATTGACCGGCTTGCCCAAAATATGTGCTCTTAAAGTTGTGATATCTCAGGTAATTCAAATGAGAATCAAGTGATTCTTTCAACGATGTTTCTTAAATTAAGGCGTCTTTTGATTAAACACATAAAAAAAAATTTGTCAAATACCCAATTGGAGAGGCATATGCTCTGCAGTGGGCAAATACATGCTGCTAAAGAAAGAAAGAACTGTTTATTTATTAGTTTATGTTTCTGTGTGCAGGTGGCGGGCGTGGTGGGCCTGCGGGCGGTGGAGCGCGCGGTGTGGAACACGCGCTTCTCCGACGTGTACGCGCTGTGCGTGGCGCACCCCGAGCCGCTCGCCGACCGCCTCTACGACGAGACCAGGTATGTAATGTAATGTAATGTAAAGTGGACTCTTATTTGGTCCAGTGTGCGTGTAGTGTCCTGGCTATTCTAGCCAGCCTAACTCCGCCCAGAAGCGCAGAAGCTTCCTGGGAGCCTCACAGGCTTCGCGGAGTGACCTCGCAGATCCGAGGATTTCGTTTCGTTGTCTTGTCACAGCATCGCATTCCAGGACTACGTGCGCGACTGATTCTTCGGTGTCAAAACACCCCCTACATAGAGGGCTGTCGGTCGCGCCTAAAGTAAATAGGTGTTTGTTTAAGGGACAGTGGCCCGTAATTGTCCATATCATTATTCTGAAATTGTTTCTGCTGAGTTTGAGAAGGCGTTTTGTAAGTCGTTTGTTTATTGCAGGTAATGCTATTTTAGATTGTCTGTTGACGAGACCAGGTAATGTACCAGCCTCACTACTGTCACACCGATGTACAAAGCAGACAAGCAGGCGGTTCGTCGTTATTCCGGTAGATGGCACTATGCATTATTATATCGCGCAAGCGATGTGTGGCACCGGAATAATGACCTCAAGCCGCCTGCCTAGGTTCGACAGTTCTGAAATAAATTTGCACACTTGTAACTCCACTGGTGCAGAGATGAGCATAACAGTGCACTGAAATGTAATGTGATATCTCATCACACTGACAGAAAAGTGATATCACTTTGTGATATTACTATTACTCGAAACATCACCCGATAGTGTTGAGCAATTGTTATGTCTCGGTGTATGAAAATTACTGTACTATGAATGAATATTACTCTGGGCTGATGTAATAAAATATTTCGCCAAGCCAAAATAAATATTTTTTGAAAAAATATTATTGTAGGGTAGTCTAAATTAATAACTGTATAGATTATTATCCATACTATACTAATATTATAAATGCGAAAGTAACTCTGTCTGTCTGTCTGTCTGTCTGTCTGTCTGTCTGTTACTCTTTCACGCCAAAACTACTGAACGGATTTAAATGAAATTTGGTATACAGATGGTCTAGACCCTGAGAAAGGACATAGGCTACTTTTTTATCGCGAAAAAAGGGGTTGTAAGGGGTTTAAAGTGGGGTAAAAAGTTACTTTTCCACGCGGACGAAGTCGCGGGCGGCCGCTAGTAAAATATATTTCAGAAATCTGTGAAGTAGCGAATTACGAAAACAGTTTACTTTGCGACGCGTTAGTTTTGCAATCTAAGTAATTAATGTTTGTAGACAGGAAATATTTAATGCTTACATTAAAAAAGTGGTATTAACGGTACTGAGTATTGTATTTTTATAAAATTTATAATTATTAGGTTCCTATTACCTATTATTTCAAATGAAAGGATGTCAATGGGTCCAATCAAGTTTTCTGTGAGGGAGTGGTATTACTCGGTCGTGCCGGCCCATTCATGCCGAAGTGTGGCTCTCCCACTGTTAATCTATACCTACCTGCTCATAAATATCTAGGTACACCTACTTACATTTTGTACAGATGTGCCTATAGTCTTTCAATAAAGTCGTGAAATTAATTCTTTATGGGAACTATTTACATAGTTCCATAGCATTATTAAAGGCTTTTGAGTATTATAACCACAGAGTACATTGTATTATATTATAAACCAATGTGGTTACCATGCGTTATGACATAAGCGGGCAGTGGCGCCATCGATGAATATCATGACTTTCTTGATGCATTATATTATGATGAGTCACATTTTCCCCGAGCGAAGCCGGGTTTTGCATCTTAGTATAGTTATAATTTGCATCATTTATTCCTTGACCCCACTGACTCGTATTCGTATAGATCTGAGGCCTTTGGCGCCAAAACAGAGCGCCGTCGACTAATGACACATGTCAAAAAAAAAGCTATTTCTATGAGATTAAGGTCTAAATGCATAGCAAATCGTTGTTCCGAACATCCAATATATATGCTCTTGATCTAATGTCATCTCTTTCAGTCGAGCATTATAAGAGAAAGAAAGTATTAGACCACGCGCGTAAGAATGTGTTCTTATAAAACGGCTTAACCACATGAAATACGGGCGTAAATTATCTATTTCATATTCGTATTTGATACGATGTAATGAGTAATGTTTCGAGTGATGGGTGATGATTCGTATCGCCGGGTAATAAGTAAGGCAATATTACCGGCGCGGATGAGCGAGTCTCTGATCTAATGTCATCTCTTCACTCGAGGATTATAAGAGAAAGAAAGTAATAGACGCGCGTAAGTATGTGTTCTTATAGAAACCGGCTTTAACCACTATGAATACGGGCGTAAATTATTTATTTCATATTAATTTTGATACGAAGTACGAGTAATGTTTCGAGTAATGGTGTGATGGTTCGTATCGCCGGGTAATAAGTAATGCAATATCACTTGGCCGCGTGATATCACCCGCGTCATATTACAAGCATTACTTACACATCTCTACACTGGTGTTGCAAGTGTCCATGAGCGGCGGCAATTGCTTACCATCAGGTGATCCGCCTGCTCGTCTGCTACCTATCACATAAAAAAAACAGCAAGCAATACAAGAATTGGTCCTTTATTCTACCGTCTCCCTGCCTGGACCTCGAGGTCGCCTTTGTACGCAGGGCAAACATCTCAATCATAGAAATCGAGTCACCGCTACTATTGTGGGATTAGGCTTAATCACCACGCTTGCCTAATGCGGTGCGGTGATCGGGTGCAGGACCAACGGCGTAAGTGCTTTCCGAGGCACAAAATTGCCAACTTCCAGACTCATTGCTGACACTGACAGCTTCTTACTAGTAAAGCTTAGTTATTTTATTTTAGTACCCGAGAATCTAATCCAAGACCTTAAGCGCAGCCATCACTTTAACTTGCGACCCACTTATAGGGTGTGGAATGTTCCCCATGAAAAGTGAAGATCTTCTGCCGAGCCGGGTGGTATTGGCTCGGGGACCAAGGTCCGATGTACCATCTTTGTTTGTCGTATATATTCCAAGTAGACATGCGAACTTTGCTTTCGCGATGTAGGAATGAAGGGGAATTCGCATCTTATAACAGTCAATTAGCGCCATTGCTGACAGTTGGATGGTACTGTAGTGGCGAACTTCTTTCTTCGGGCGATGGTAGATGTCGCGACCCACTACCCACTACGAAGTAGTCATAGTCAAAGTCATAGTAAATAGTCTCATCATAATCATAGTCTTATTCTTTATTGCATCATGTCACTATACTGTGTGGCTCAAGTATATTAATAGCGTGGGCCCCTTAGGAATTTCCTGGAGGAGCACGTGGCGGGGCTGCTGCAGCGCGTGCGCGGCGCCGCGCCGCTTGAGAACAACGACCACAACGACGGCCTGCTGGCCAGGTAACCCACAACCTTCATAGTCATGAAGAATTATTTATAATTTATTATGTTGTAAGAAAAACTAGTATCACAATTCAGATAATCTTTATTTCTGCCATACAAATTCATAGGGGAGCTACAACACAACATTTCCTACGAAGCAATCACAATAATACTTTAAAACTACTAAGCTACACAAACTACAACTAAATGCCCCTAGGGCTCCACTGGGAACCCTACCAAATATTTTCACAACTACTTACATTTGCGTCCGTCGCCGACGAGCGCCCGACCAAGAATGACTCGATTTGCCGTGGCGTCCGGTAAAGCCCGCTTCACACTAGTGTTGCCAGTACGGTAACCGATTTATCAAATCGATAATCGAGTTACTATCGAATTCAAAAATAAAACACAAAAACATTGGTAAAATATTGAAAGAAAGAAAGAAAGAAGAAATGTTTATTTGGTACCAAAATAACAGAAAATAACAACAAAAAAAAACAACATTTAAACTTATCCTAACTAATATTATAAATGCGAAAGTAACTCTGCTCTGTCTGTATGTCTGTCTGTCTGTCTGTCTGTTACTCTTTTCACGCCAAAACTACTGAACGGAATTTAAATGAAATTTGGTATACAGATGATCTAGACCCTGAGAAAGAACATAGGCTACTTTTATTGCGGAAAAGGGGGTTGTAAGGGGTTAAAGGGGGGTTAAAACCTTTTCCACGCGGGACGAAGTCGCGGGCGGCCGCTAGTGATAAAATATTTGAACAAAATGGTCTCCGCTCAGTCTACGACTTCGCGTCAGCCACTTGCATTCTGCGAATGTCAAACGATTGAGGCGCGCAGGCCTCAGACGACAACTGACGACTTTACACAAAAATTAATGAGTCATTTCATTTTAAATTAACGTTAATGTAATATATGATAGATATAGTAAAGTAAAATAAATAAAGTGATAAAATAATTTACTTTGATATTTTAAAAACTTTCCGATCACGATTTGAAAATCACAGTTTTGAACTTGATCAAAAACGCTTCATACATATAAAAACATACATAGCCGTTACGTCACCGCTATGTATTTTCTACGCGTGGCGTATAAGCTTTGTATGATTGCTATGTGTAATGTCGCGTTTAGACAACTACTTTCTTAATAAATGTTACTTTTTTGATGGGCTATCCAATGATAACCGTATTTTTGGATAATTCAACACTTTAAAATCGACTTTTTACGTCCACATTTGGACAATCATACAGACAGATATACGGAATATTTAAAAATGTTAACTAACACAGGTAGTAGCTTATAAAATTACCATCATATTTTGACACACAGTTTTGGCAATAAGTATCGTATTAAACTTCCAACCTAACCCCGTTAACAATAAGGTCCATTGCAGGTACGTGGCGGCGTGGCGCGAGTACAGCCAGGGCGTGGCTTACCTCAACAGCCTGTACTCTTACCTCAACCTGCAGCACGTCAAGAGACAGAAGGTAAATGCGTAATACCGTATCGTACTTATCAAATTGTAAAAAGTATGTCAATTAGATTCTATATAACTAGATTGAGCTCACGGCGTCGCTCACGCAGTATTATTTATCTGGAGGACATAACTATACCCAAAACTGGAATTCAAGACCAAAAAAACTACTACAATGTTGCTACTGCAATAAAATGATCGTACCATAGTATACTCCTTTGTTCTAAAAACACTCGCTGATGTAATTTATTTATTGGTAATTTTGATTATACAATTAAAAAAAAACTTTTTTTCCCCATAAATACAAGACTTTAATAAAAACTTAACCATCCGTAATTTTAGTTTTCAAAGATGGTATTGCGCTTGTAACACTTCAGGTGTTAATAACATCTGGTATCTACCCACAACATTTTAACAGTGTATGGAAAGTTGACAGTTTAGTCTGCTTAATAAGAAAAATAATGCCAAAAAGGTTAGCGAAACCTGAAAACGACACTTGAAAAGACATAAGTGACTTTAACAGATTTGACAGTGACGTATCTGTCGTAGATTTTTTGGTCTTAAATTCCAGTTTGGAGTATAAAGTGACCGTACGTCTCGTTTTTTGGTCACATGTTCCGTTGTCCCGAATCAAAGCGCCGGGACGCACAATTGTCCCGTTTTGTGACCGTCGTTAATCGATATGATGAGCCTATCGCGTGTGAAAAATCCGCTAGATGGCGTACGTAAGAACTGAGGTCCATCTACACGGTGATTGGTTATTTTATTTATTTATTCACCAACAACTTAACTTAAAGATATGCCTTAACTTATTTTTGATGTAAGATGTCAATATGTCACTAAACAACCAATGACTTCGAAGTTGGCCCTCAGTTCTCAAGTACGCCATCTAGTGGATTTTCCACACGCGATAGCCCCCATTGTAACACAGTATATGGCAATAAATGTTATGTTATCTCATCTTAGTTTGTGTTTATCGGTAGGTGTCGGACGCGGAGATCATATACGGGTCGGCGGCCACGGTGAGCTGCCCCGAGCACGACTCCCGGCAGTTGGAGGTGAGCCACTCACTTACTAAACACACACACAGCACATAATAGGGCATTTGACTAATCTCGATATAGGTAGTATTAGCCGAGTCTCACCATTGATTTTGGCACCTATTTAGATATCATTTCTTTTCACGGTGGGCTCGATAAACAACACTCTTTTTACCTTGGCTACACACTTCACATGTATGTTTTGATGGGATATCATTACTTTTTGTAGGTACGGTGGCCAGCACATCAAGTTACTACAATCTGTCAAATTTCTTCAATCGAACCTCACTTTTACGTCAAACGTGTTTGGTTCAATATCAACTGAGGAAATTTGACAGATTGTAGTAACTTGATGTGCTGGCCACCGTACAAGAATGATAAGCAAATTGTTTTTAAACTAGTGCAAAATCGTCGATTCATAAAATCGTAAAGCAGGCACGTTTGTACGAAAAATACGCTATGGGCGGTGAAATGTTAAAAGGTTAGCAGCGCACTTGTGACTCCACTGGTGTTGCCTGTGTCCATGGGCGGCGGCAATTGCTTACCATCATCCGATCCGCCTGCTCGCCTGCTACCTATCACATAAAAAAAAAACATCAAAGTATGTATACAAAACTGTCTTATTTCTTCAATGGATTGTCAGCCTACTGTCAAACACATTAAGTTGAATATCAATTGATTAAATTAGACAGGTTGTGGTAACTTCACGTGTGGGTGACTGTACCACATATCATGCAGGAAGCAATAAAGAAGTTGAATTGAATTGACCTTTATTTTTCATGTGGCCCTTTATTGTTCTTTTTTGTTTTAATGGTAGTTTTGTTTTTATTCATTAAGTATGTTTTGTTTCTTTTTTGTTTTATTGTAGTTTTGTGTGTGCCAATAAATGTTTTATTCATTATTCATTCATTCATTCATGTGTCCATGGGCGGCGGCAATCGCTTACCATCACTCCGATCCGCCTCGCTCGTCTGCTACCTATCACATAAAAAAAAATAGTAACAGATCACTTAAGAACACCACAAAGGAACTTAGGTGACCCGCATGTTGGTTGGCCTCTCTACCTCATTGCTTAGCCTAATTTGCATCATGCTCATTTGTATGAAGAATGAACTATGTAAAGCTTTTTCTTTATGAATTTTATTTGTGTTTTATATACATTTTGTGTATAATAGTATAATGTAAGTGTAGCAAGTATCGGTAACTGTCCCACAGGTGGGCGAGCTGGGGCTAGTGATATGGGAGCGCGTGTTGATCCGTCCGCTCGCGCCCGCGCTCACCGGCCGCATCGTGTCCGCGCTCGGCGACGCTCGCCAGCGCGCGCCCGACCCCCGCCAGGCGGACATACTGCGCCAGGCCATCGCCAGCACGCAGCATGTGAGAGACACATTCACGGATAGAGACATAGACAGAGACATAGACAGAGATACAGACGGACAGAGACAGAGACGCCAGACAAAGAGACAGACAGAGGCAGGCCATCGCCAGCACGGAGCATGTGAGAGACATATACATTCACACGACACGGATAGAGACAGAGATAGAGATACAGACAGAGACATAGACAGAGACACAGACACGGATGGACACACAGAGATACAGACAGAGACACAGACAGAGACAGGCCATCGCCAGCACGGAGCATGTGAGAGACATATACATTCACCACGGATAGAGACAAAGATAGAGATACAGACAGAGACATAGACAGAGACACAGACACGGATGGACACACAGAGATACAGACAGAGACACAGACAGAGACAGGCCATCGCCAGCACGGAGCATGTGAGAGACATATACATTCACACGGATAGAGACAAAGATAGAGATACAGACAGAGACATAGACAGAGACACAGACACGGATGGACACACAGAGATACAGACAGAGGACACAGACAGAGACAGGCCATCGCCAGCACGCAGCATGTGAGAGATCTATACATTCACACGAACACGGATAGAGACAGAGGACAGAGATAGAGACACAGACAGAGATAGAGACACAGACAGAGATAGATAGATAGATAAAACGTTTATTCTTTCTGCACCAAATTCATTACATAAACATGTCAATTTACAAATAAGTCTTAACACTAAAAAAACTACATTAAAAATTGCATAAAGATTGAGATACAGACAGAGACGCAGAACACGATAGAGATATAGACAAAGACACGCCATCGCCAGGCAACGCAGCACGTGAGTACCCCATTGACTACCACACATAGAGACAAGAGATAAATACATAGGATACAACACAGATACACCTACAATAGAACACAGGACACAGATGGTGACACATATGGATAGAGACACAGAAATACACACGGATAGAGACAGATATCGACAAGACAATGATGAGGACACATTAGGACTACAGACAGAGACACAGACACGGATGGACACACAGAGATACAGACAGAGACACAGGCAGAGACGCAGACAGAGATAGAGACATAGATAGAGGCACAGACACGGATGGACACACAGAGATACAGACAGAGACACAGACAGAGACACAGACACGGATGGACACACAGAGATACAGACAGAGACATAGACAGAGACACAGACAGAGATAGAGACACAGACACGGATGGACACACAGAGATACAGACAGAGACACAGACACGGATGGAGACAGAGATAGAGACACAGACATAGATAGAGACACCGACAGAGAGGCAGACATAAGCTATTTAGCAGCGCGCTTGTGACTCTACTGGTGTTGCATGTGTCCATGGGCGGCGGAAATTGCTTACCATCAGGTGATACGCCTGCTCGTCTGCTACTTATCAAATAAAAAAAAAATGTATAGGCTGATACTTACGTTCTTTGCTATGATGAAGGCCTTTGCCCTGCAGTGGGACAGTATATAGGCTGATATTTTCGCACTTGCTATGATGAAGGCCTTTGCCCTGCAGTGGGACAGTATATAGGCTGATATTTTCGCACTTTGCTATGATGAAGGCCTTTGCCCTGCAGTGGGACAGTATATAGGCTGATATTTTCGCACTTTGCTATGATGAAGGCCTTTGCCCTGCAGTATGACAGTAGGCTGATACTCTATTTGTCCCCCTCAGGTGCAATCGTTCCGCGTCCGCTCCCCGCTCGCGCTGTACCAGTCGCTGGTCCTGGAGCCCTACCTCGCGGCCGCCAGCGACCACCACGCGCGCTCCGCGCAGGAGACGCTCCACCAGGGGGACATCTCGCACTACATGAAGCACGTGCTGGACGGTGAGTAGTGACAGTGGATGAATAAAACATTTATTTGGCACATACAAAGAAACAACAGCAAACTTAATGAGGCACACACACATACACACACACACACACACACACACACACACACACACACACACATACATACGAACACACACACACACTCGCATACAAGAAAATAAATAATATATAAGCTTTCTTTTTGTACAATTAGTTTATATTATGTTATTGTTTTCAATAAGTTACCACATGTTGTTATAGGAGAGCAGACGGATGTCCTGACACAAGTGTTTCATACGCTTAATAGGAGAATCCAAACTCTGATTTTTAACCAACTTTTGTCGAATAATAAACATTTTTCATTTTTTTTTTCATTTTTCATTTTTTTTTCAATGACACTTAGGAAAGAGAAAAAAAAAAGGAAACAGACATTGTAGCATCGCGCCGTGTCATTCCTAACACGTCACGACGCTGGTATTCTGCGGGAGACCCTGTAGCATAATACGATGGGTTTCTGATGAAATAGTAAACAAAGATTGACACACATAAAAAAGAAACAAATAAATAAATGAATACATAATAAATATGCAAATAATGGCGTCACTGTTGCAACAATATATACAATGACTTATTGGTGGCGCCACTGTCGGTTACACATTACACTATTACAGATTACACTAACAATTAACTATATTTCACTAAAAATAATTTCGGGTTTGTCCGGGCAAGTCGACTACATGAAGCACGTACTGGACGGTGAGTAGTCATCATCATTTCAGCCAATAGACGTCCACTGCTGGACATAGGCCTCCCCCAAAGTTCTCCACACAGATCGGTCCTGTGCCACCCGCATCCAGGACTCCCGCGACCTTCACCAGATCGTCGGTCCACCTGGGAGGCCTGCCACGGCTGCGGCCTCCACTCAAGGACCTTTCCACCGCAACGGCCGTATGTTCTAATTGCAACGTGCCCTGCCCAGTGTCACTTCAGCCACGCAATTCTTTGGGCTATGGCCTATGATCTAAGGTGGCTAGTGCAAAGATTTAAATTATAGATATGCCCTGACACCTAAAAAACGAGGCAATATTTTGATGCCATCTGTGGTGATGACTGCTGACGCTTCCTAACGCGTCACGCAAGGTCTACCTGAAAACTCCGCCAAACGATATCGAATTATTCGTAACGATACGTCAGTTCATATTTTATTTTATCTTATGGCCTGTATGGTGTTCATGACACATTTAATTTTGCCAATGTCAAGTGAGTTTGATAAAGTGTAGTCAACAGTCGAAGTCAGTCGAAGTCACAGTCACTCAATAAACACGCCGGTGTTAGCGTTTAATGGCCTAAGGATTTTGTGGAGACTATTTTTAACAAAGCCGTAGGTTTTAAGACTATTAGGTCAAAAGCAATGTTCACGTGACAACTCACTCGACACCAAATAGCAGTGTTTAAAAACGACACAATTCAATGATTCTTATATTAATATCACCCTGCGGCACTTCACTGCACAAAGTAACACCAAATTGTACACTAATAAACCACTAGATACTAATAAATCTGTGGATTGCATCAGCCGATGCGGCTTGTTCACAGTTACCCACAGAATCCAAAAACCCTACGTCTACACAGCTTAAAATACGAATAATTGAATTAGACAGCTTCACAAACGTCGAATCTCGATATCTCGAGACGATACTCTTAACGATACCCTCAGAGACGTCGTCGGAATGGTCGTCGATTGTATGAAATGACGTATCCGTACGAATAATTCGATATCGTTTGGCGGAGTAGACTCCTGTTTTCTTTATTTTATCTTTTTGTTTGTGTCAAATCAAATCAAATCAAATCAAAATCTCTGTATTCAATTTAAGTCCTTTACAGAACATTTATGAATGTCAAATTTTATAATCTACTGCTGATCGGAAGGTCAATTTCTACCGAGAAGAATCAGCAAGAAACTCAGTAGTACTAATCTTTTCAAATTTGTTATCATACAATTTTTAAAGAATTAAATAAAATTTAAATTTCATAATACATAACACTGTGTAGGTGAACAGTTTATCTTTTCCACAAATTCTTGTCATAACTGTCTTCTTGTGTAAATATGTTGTCAATAAATGTTTTCTTACTCTTTCTTATACATATAAATTGTCGTCGTTTCCCCTCCAGGCCTAGAGCGCGAGATAAGCCTCGGCGCGCGCTTCCTGCACTCGTCCAGCACGGAGGCCGTGCGCGGCTGCTACGAGAGGGCGGCGGTCCAGGCCCACCTGCCGGCCCTCCACGCCGACACCGAGCGCCTGCTGCGCGAGGCCTGCCACGACACGCCCCACGCGGACCAGGTCAGTGCCGACACACGCCGACAGGTGGCGCCGGGTGTACTCTACGTCGCGGGGGACAGGTCCACGCCGAGACCGAGCGCTGCTGCTGCGCGAGGCCTGCCACGACACGCCCCACGCGGACCAGGTCAGTGCCGACACACGCCGACAGGTGGCGCCGGGTGTACTCTACGTCGCGGGGGACAGGTCCACGCCGAGACCGAGCGCCTGCTGCGCGAGGCCTGCCACGACACGCCCCACGCGGACCAGGTCAGTGCCGACACACGCCGACAGGTGGCGCCGGGTGTACTCTACGTCGCGGGGGACAGGTCCACGCCGAGACCGAGCGCCTGCTGCGGGAGGCCTGCCACGACACGCCCCACGCGGACCAGGTCAGTGATTACCTACCAAACAAAAAAATTATCATGAAAATCCATCTATAATTAGCGGAGAAATTGAGTAACTTACATACAATAAAAAACATATAGGTCGATCCTTCTTCGTTTGGAAGTGCAACAATGTTACTGCAATGCTACTGCAATAAAATGATCGTACTATAGTACACCCCTTTTTTCTAAAAACACTCGCTGATGTAATTTATTTATTGGTAATTGTCATTCTATAACTTAGAAAAAATATTTTATTAACTTTTTTTCTTTTGAATACAAGACACTTTAAAAAAAACATAACCATCCGTAATTTTAGTTTTCAAAGATGGTATTGCGCTTGTAACACTTAAGGTGTTAATAACATTTGGTATCTACCCACAACATTTCAAACTGTATGGAAAATTTTGACAGTTCAGTCTGCATAATAAGAAAAATAATGCCAAAAAGGTTAGCGAAACCTGAAAACGTCACTTGAAAATGACATAAATGACTTTAACAGATTTGACAGTGACGTATCTGTCGTAGACTTTTTGGTCTTGAATTCCAGTTTTAAGTATAGTAGATTTGGGCCTGTAGATTTTACAGTTGTTATTTATATGTGACTAGTGGCCCGCCCTCACTTCGCTTCGAGGCTGTAATTCATAAATGAACCAATAGATGGCGCTGTGCTCAATTAGATCGCGCAAGCGTTTCGTGTTTTCAGTTTGCCTATAAGCCTTGTCGTTGCCTATAGAAGTTATCTCTTTATAAATAGTATAGATCATGTATGTTTGTGTCTCCAGCGCCGGTTGGACCTGAAGCGCATGTACGCGCTGGTCCGTCCGCTCGGCGCCGCCGCGCTGCGGCCTCTAGTAGACGCCGCGCTGGCGCAGGTCCAACGCGAGGGACACGCGCTGCTACACGCGCCGCACAACAAGGACGAGGTACACCCAGACACCACGCCAGTACACCCAGACACGACACACTGTGCACGCGCCGCACGACAAGGACGAGGTACACCCAGACACCACGCCAGTACACCCAGACACGACACCACTGTGCACGCGCCGCACGACAAGGACGAGGTACACCCAGACACCACGCAGTACACCCAGACACGACACACTGTGCACGCGCCGCACAACAAGGACGAGGTACACCCAGACACCACGCCAGACACCCAGACACGACACACTGTGCACGCGCCGCACGACAAGGACGAGGTACACCCAGACACCACGCCAGTACACCCAGACACGACACACTGTGCACGCGCCGCACGACAAGGACGAGGTACACCCAGCACCACGCCAGTACACCAGACACGACACACTGTGCACGCGCCGCACGACAAGGACGGGTACACCCAGACACACCGCCAGTACACCAGACACGACACACTGTGCACGCGCCGCACGACAAGGACGAGGTACACCCAGACACCACGCCAGTACACCCAGACACGACACACTGTGCACGCGCCGCACAACAAGGACGAGGTACACCCAGACACCACGCCAGTACACCCAGACACGACACACTGTGCACGCGCCGCACAACAAGGACGAGGTACACCCAGACACCACGCCAGTACACCCAGACACGACACACTGTGCACGCGCCGCACAACAAGGACGAGGTACACCCAGACCCGACGCCAGTACACCCAGACACGACACACTGTGCACGCGCCGCACAACAAGGACGAGGTACACCCAGACACCACGCCAGTACACCCAGACACGACACACTGTGCACGCGCCGCACGACAAGGACGAGGTACACCCAGACACACGCCAGTACACCCAGACACGACACACTGTGCACGCGCCGCACAACAAGGACGAGGTACACCCAGACACGACGCCAGTACACCCAGACACGACACACTGTGCACGCGCCGCACAACAAGGACGAGGTACACCCAGACACGACGCCAGTACACCCAGACACGACACACTGTGCACGCGCCGCACAACAAGGACGAGGTACACCCAGACACCACGCCAGTACACCCAGACACGACACACTGTGCACGCGCCGCACAACAAGGACGAGGTACAACCCAGACACACGCCAGTACACCCAGACACGACACACTGTGCACGCGCCGCACACAAGGACGAGGTACACCCAGACACACGCCAGTACACCCAGACACGACACACTGTGCACGCGCCGCACAACAAGGACGAGGTACACCCAGACACCACGCCAGTACACCCAGACACGACACACTGTGCACGCGCCGCACAACAAGGACGAGGTACACCCAGACACCACGCCAGTACACCCAGACACGACACACTGTGCACGCGCCGCACAACAAGGACGAGGTACCCAGACACACGCCAGTACACCAGACACGACACACTGTGCACGCGCCGCACAACAAGGACGAGGTACACCCAGACACCACGCCAGTACCCAGACACGACACACTGTGCACGCGCCGCACGACAAGGACGAGGTACACCCAGACACCACGCCAGTACACCCAGACACGACACACTGTGCACGCGCCGCACAACAAGGACGAGGTACACCCAGACACCACGCCAGTACACCCAGACACGACGACGGTACACCCAGACACCACGCCAGTACACCCAGACACGACACACTGTGCACGCGCCGCACACAAGGACGAGGTACCCACCACGCCAGTACACCCAGACACGACACACTGTGCACGCGCCGCACAACAAGGACGAGGTACACCCAGACACCACGCCAGTACACCCAGACACGACACACTGTGCACGCGCCGCACAACAAGGACGAGGTACACCAGACACCACGCCAGTACACCCAGACACGAACACTGTGCACGCGCGCCACAACAAGGACGAGGTACACCCAGACACCACGCCAGTACACCCAGACACGACACACTGTGCACGCGCCGCACACAAGGACGAGGTACACCCAGACACCACGCCAGTACACCCAGACACGACACACTGTGCACGCGCGCCCGACAAGGACGAGGTACACCCAGACACCACGCCAGTACACCCAGACACGACACACTGTGCACGCGCGCACAACAAGGACGAGGTACACCCAGGACACCACGCCAGTACACCCAGACACGACACACTGTGCACGCGCCGCACAACAAGGACGAGGTACACCCAGACACCACGCCAGTACACCCAGACACGACACACTGTGCACGCGCCGCACGACAAGGACGAGGTACACCCAGACACCACGCCAGTACACCCAGACACGACACACTGTGCACGCGCCGCACAACAAGGACGAGGTACACCCAGACACCACGCCAGTACACCCAGACACGACACACTGTGCACGCGCCGCACAACAAGGACGAGGTACACCCAGACAGACACGACGCCAGTACACCCAGACACGACACACTGTGCACGCGCCGCACGACAAGGACGAGGTACACCCAGACACGACGCCAGTACACCCAGACACAACACGAGTACACCCAAACGCAGACAGACAAAGACAGAGACAGATAAAGACAAAAACAGACACAAATACACAGATAGTGACGCAGACACAAAGAGAAATACACACAGAAACACAGACAGAGACACCATTTATCCGCTTACGAATAAATGAAGCGGATGGTAAGTATGTACAACAATATTGATGAGACTATCGTCAGCTCTTGGCGAGTTAAGCACTTGCGAAATTCGTCGGCTTAGTAAGGCCACAAAATAATTACACACAGAAAGTAGGCTGCCCACTAAGAGCTAAAAACGTGTCATGTACTCGCGCATGCGCACTATCGGGGAATTACGCCTTTTCGACCACATTAATCCTAACGTATGACATAAGATTGTCAAACTGTCGAGGTCTGTGGCAGAGGCCGCGCGCTTATGTACTCATGCCGGGCAACAACCCTAGCATATGTCAACGAACTCTTCTCAATTCAAAATCAGGCTGAGTCTACCTTCTGTGTGTAATTATTTTGTGGTAAGGGGTTCGGATAGTTTAAACTGGTAGTACATCCGCCTAGACTTTGGAAGGTTGTGGGTTCGAATTCCACCGAAACCTTCGATGATTCTTTTAATTACAATATTTACTTAATGTATGAGATGTTGTGTGGATTATTATTATACTAGTGGCCCGCCCTCACTTCGCTTCGGGACCGTAATTAAGAAATGAACCAACGATGGCGCTGTGTCCAATTACATCGCGCAAGCGTTTCGTGTTTTCGGGTTACATATAAGCCTTGTCGTTGTCTATAGATGTTATCTATTTATAGATAGTATAGATATAGATACAGATTAGTGGCCCGCCCTTACTTCGTTTCGGGACATTTGTTCCACTTTCTACCTATAGATGGCGCTGTGTATAATGACATCGCGCAAGCGTTTCGTGTTTTAGGTTTACCTGTAAGCCTTGTCGTTGTCTATAGAAGTTATCCGTACTAATATTATAAATGCGAAAGTAACTCTGTCTGTCTGTCTGTCTGCTACTCTTTCACGCCAAAACTACTCAACGGATTTAAATGAAATTTGGTATACAGATAATCTAGACCCTGAGAAAGGACATAGGCTACTTTTTATTGCGAAAAGGGGGTTGTAAGGGGTTGAAAGGGGGGGTAAAAAGTAACTTTTCCACGCGGACGGACTCGCGGGCGGCCGCTAGTCTTTTTATAAATAGTATAGATATTGTATAGAAATAGAAATATTCTTTATTCAATTTAAGTCCTTATAGAACATTTATGAATGTCAAATATTATGTAAGCTACCGCTGATTCGGAAAGTTGATTTCTAACTGAGAAGAATCAGCAAGAAACTCAGTAGTTACTCTTTTCAAGTTATAATCATTACAATTTTCATTCTGTTAATAATAATTAAAAAGATCATTATTAAGATAGTTACAATATGATAAACAATGCTTGTATCTGTGTGTGTGGCAGGCGCACTCGCACTTCGTGCACGCGATGCTGTCGCTGCACGGCAAGTACAGCGCGCTGTTCGCGGACGTGTTCGGCGGCGCGCAGGCCTTCGTCGGGGCCTTGGACAAGGTGACCCCACTGTTTGTGGCTATTTATTTTATTAATAAACATATTATTTGCATAAAACATGTGTTACATTACATAGCATACAAACAAACCTTCAAGAAAAGGGCATATCTTTCTCTAAAAGGCCGGCAGCGCACCTGTGAAGCCCCTGGTGTTGCAGGTGTTCATGGGCGACGGTAATCGCTTAACATCAGGTGATACGTCTGCTCGTCTGCCCCCTATTCTATAAAAAAATAAAAGCATAACATGGGTTAGTGCATACTTTCTTTTTTTTTTATGTGATAGGTAGCAGACCAGCAAGGCGGATCACCTGATTGTAAGCAATGCCGCCGCTCATGGACATTTGGAACACCAGTGGAGTAACAAGTGCGCTGCCAACCTTTTATCCCCTTCCCCCCCGGGTGGGCCTCCGGTGCCCTCACTCACTCGGCGAAACACAGCACAGGGGCTGCTTCACGCCGGATAAATAATAATACTACCAGTATTGCTCTAAATGCTGTGAAAATCAAATGATTTAAGAAAAATAATAATATTAATAATGCTTTATTTATCACACAATACTATGCTATTACAGTATTAATTTAGGGAAAAATGCTCTGCGTGTGATCTGGAGCCTAAGCTAGGGCAATCCTGTATTTCAGGCCTCCAGGTCCCACCTGTAGATTAATGACAACTATTAAATGATTGTGCTTTTTTTCTGCGTGTGTTTGTGGGTGTGTGTGTGCGTGTGGATGCATATCTTTATGTAATTTTAAATGGTTGTTATATGAATTTAATGTATGATTTGTTATCATGTTGTGTACCAGGCATGCAGCGCGGTGGTGAACAGCCGGCCGGCGGCGGACCAGCCGGCGCGGGCTCCTGAACTATTGGCGCGGTACTGCGACTGCCTGCTGCGGAAGCGCGGCGGCGCCGAGGCCGAGGCCGACGACAAGCTGGCCGCCGCCATAGTGGTGGGTACTGTGCCACTGGGGCAGCAATAAAAGGCGGATTCGCATCGGGAGTTTGTATATCTAAAAAAAACAATAAGTTATCACTCCTATCGGTTATAACACTCCGGGAGGGTACTCCCTCTTGCTCGATTCTAATAACGTGAGGTCCGAGCCCTCTTGGCCCGCTTGCTCTTACGTCTCGCAATAGAATGCGCTCCCGAGAGCGTGTTTGTTTATTTTTCAAAGTATGACAGATTCCCATTATACACTCGGCCATAAACGGCGGCCAGTACTAAAGGAGTTTACCATCGTTACAGTACACAACGAGGGGACGGGCGGAGGCCGAGGGACACGGCTCTTGGAATAGAGGAACGGAAGAATGGGGGCTACCGCGTCTGAAAAATCCGCTAGATGGCGTACTTGAGAAATAAGGTCCATCTACAAAGTAATTGGTTATTTTTGATGTGAGAGGTCAATATGCCATTAAACAACCAATGTCGTCGAAGTTGGACCTTAGTTCTCACGCGCGCCATCTAATGGATTTTTCACACGCGATAGCCCCCATTCATCCACTTAAGTTAAATAATTCAACTTTGGCAAGATACTTAAACTCTTTCGCCGTATAATTTTGATACTTTGATAACTTTGACTGGCCGGATGACGCATTTAGTAGTGACCCTGCCTCATACGCTATAAGTCGTGGGTTCGATCCCCACCCTGGACAAACTTTCATGTGATGAACACTTGTGTTATTTGAGTATTATATTTGTGTTTTCTCTGTTGTCTGATATCTGCAATACAAGTGCTTAAACTACTTTGTACGGAGTCAGGTCAATATGAGGTGTATGATAGTTTTTGCAAATGAAAATGACTAGATGGCGGTAAAGAACGACTGGCCCAACAACGAGTGGATTCGTTACATTTTGACGTATCATGTCAAAATTATGATGTTATGTTATGAAACAACCAATGTCGTTAAAGTTGGACCAGGGGCTCTATTTTTGATTCATATGTCACATTTGTCTTCTTAGTCGCATGACATTTAAACCTATTTTGACGTTTAATCTATCGCTTCGCTCTACGAGAGAATCAAAAATAGGTACCCTGGCGTCAACGTAACGCCATTAATCGAATGTTTAATTTGCAAAGAAACCGTAATTTATTTAGTTTGGTATGTGTTTGTGAGTGGTGCCATCTGTCGGCAGGTATTCAAATACGTGGACGACAAGGACGTGTTCCAGAAGTATTACGCGAGGGCGCTCGCGCGGAGGCTTATACACCAGCTGTCCGCCTCCATGGAACAGGTGAGTGAAGGGAGCAGACGAGCAGCGAGTACGACGCGTCGCCGCTAGATGGCGCTGTGCGAGGAGGCTTATACACCAGCTGTCCGCCTCCATGGAGCAGGTGAGTGAAGGAAGCAAGCGAGCAGCGAGTACGCCGCGTCGCCGCTAGATGGCGCTGTGCGAGGAGGCTTATACACCAGCTGTCCGCCTCCATGGAACAGGTGAGTGAAGGAAGCAGACGAGCAGCGAGTACGCCGCGTCGCCGCTAGATGGCGCTGTGCGAGGAGGCTTATACACCAGCTGTCCGCCTCCATGGAGCAGGTGAGTGAAGGAAGCAAGCGAGCAGCGAGTACGCCGCGTCGCCGCTAGATGGCGCTGTGCGAGGAGGCTTATACACCAGCTGTCCGCCTCCATGGAGCAGGTGAGTGAAGGAAGCAGACGAGCAGCGAGTACGGCGCTTTGCCGCTAGATGGCGCTGTGCGAGGAGGCTTATACACCAGCTGTCCGCCTCCATGGAACAGGTGAGTGAAGGAAGCAGACGAGCAGCGAGTTCGCCGCGTTGCCGCTAGATGGCGCTGTGCGAGGAGGCTTATACACCAGCTGTCCGCCTCCATGGAGCAGGTGAGTGAAGGAAGCAGACGAGCAGCAAATTTCAACTGTGGGAGAGCCACGCTTCGGCATGAATGGGCCAGCTCGACCGGAGTGATACCACTGCCTCACAGAAAACCGGCGTGAAGCAGCCCCTGTGCTGTGTTTCGCTGAGTGAGTGAGGGTACCGGAGGCCCACCCGAGGGGAAAGGGGATAAAAGGTTGGCAGCGCACTTGTAACTCCAATAGTGTTGCAAGTGTCCATGAGCGGCGGCAATTGCTTACCATCAGGTGATCCGCCTGCTCGTTTGCTACCAATCACATAAAAAAAAAATCGGCGCTTTGCCGCAAGATGTCGCAGTGCGTTTTTATATCGCGCATGCAAAGTGTGTTAAAGAGACACAGAACAGAGACGATATTAGCGCCGCCAGTTGATTTATATTAATTGTAAGGATTATGAAATATATTTTAAAAAATCCAGCTTTGAAAACATAAAGGAAAGTGTTAAGGGGCTACACGAATTAAACTAGCGCCGCTAACCTATTTACACTGATTGTGGCAAAAATACGATATTTTTTAAGAAAATAAAACATTACAGACTTAAATCCAAGTAAATTGGATTTTTCAAGATGCAATACAATATTTCTAACACGCGATAAGAAACAATAATGTTCATTATTGCTAAAAACTTGGCGCGTGTAAAGAATACTGTTACGCATCTCAAAAAATTGTTAATGCATTCTTTTATGTTTTAATAGCTGAATTTTTCTTTGTCGAAACAACGACGATAGTTAGATCAACAATCTATTTTGTGTAATAATCGCCCAAACCATTGAACCTAGAAATTTGGCTTTCTTATATATGTATGGTCAAAGTGAGTACTAAGAGGGGATTTTTAAAAATTCAACCCTTAAGGGGGTTAAAAGGGGGTTTGACGTTTGGATGATAGAATAAAATTTTGACCTGCATGTTTGACCCAATGAAACGGGGAGCGTCTATCATCATCATCATCATTAGCAACCCACGCTCGTCCACTGCTGGACATAGGTCTCCCCTAATGCACGCCACCGCTCCCGATATTCGGCCACTCTCATCCAGCTCACTCCAGCCAGCCTTCGAATGTCGTCATCCCATCTTGTCGTAGGGCGTCCAACACTACGTTTGCCGAGTCGCGGTCTCCACTCAGGGACTTTATGGCTCCAACGGAGCGCCTATAAGAGGATTTATTTATTTAATATGACTTTGTTAACCTATTCCCAGGAGGAAGCGATGATAAACCGTTTGAAGGCGGCGTGCGGGTACGAGTTCACGAACAAGCTGCACCGCATGTTCACGGACGTGGCCGTCTCCGCCGACCTCAACGCCAAGTTCCAGCAGCACCTGCGCGACCAGGGGCTGGCCACCAGCACCGGCTTCTTTATACAGGTAGGCGAAAACCACCTGGTGGTTGGACAGAAACCATCTGAAAAACCACCTGGTGGTCTCGCAAAAACCACCTAGTGACTTGACAGAAATGATCTGGTGATAACCACCTCGTTTGTGGAGGAAGCACATACGTGACCAGGGGCTGGCCACCAGCTTCGGCTTTTATCCAGGTGGGTGGTCTGACATGAGTACATAAGCGCGCGGCCTCTACCACAGACCTCGACAGTTTCACAATCTTATGTCATAGGCTCGGATTCATGTGGTCGAAAAGGTGTTTTTGCCCGTTAGTGCGCATGTGTGAGTACATGACATTTTTTTTTTTTATGTGATAGGTAGCAGACGAGCAGGCGGATCACCTGATGGTAAGCAATTGCCGCCGCCCATGGACACATGCAACACCAGTGGAGTCACAAGTGCGCTGCTAACCTTTTATCCCCTTCCCCCCGATGGGCCTCCGGTACCCTCACTCACTCGGCGAAACACAGCACAGGAGCTGCTTCACGCCGGTTTTCTGTGAGGCAGTGGTATCACTCCGGTCGAGCCGGCCCATTCATGCCGAAGCATGGCTCTCCCACAATTGAACATATTTTTAGCTCTTAGTGGGCAGTCAGCCTTCTGTGTCAGAGTCTTTTTTTTGTGTCCATACATTATCACTTAATTTGACAGATGCAATATGTCATAATGTATAGAAACTTGAAATTTGCATCTGTTAGTTTACTCCACATGATTAAAATCAGAGTAAACGTTAGCCATAAATTAATTAAATAGTTGTCTATGGTCGCTAGGTGCTGCAAGCGGGCGCGTGGCCGCTGGGCGGGGCGATGGCGCCGCTAGCGCCGCCGGCGCAGCTCGAGCGACCGGCGCGACTGTTCGAGGCCTTCTACCGCGCCTCCTTCAGCGGCCGCCGCCTGGCCTGGCTGCACCACCTGTGCACCGGCGAGCTCAGGTGAGCCGCCTGCCCGCCTGCCACATATCATATACAGCTGGAGCCTGTTCGAGGCCTTCTACCGCGCCTCCTTCAGCGGCCGCCGCCTGGCCTGGCTGCACCACCTGTGCACCGGCGAGCTCAGGTGAGCCGCCTGCCCGCCTGCCACATATCATATACAGCTGGAGCCTGTTCGAGGCCTTCTACCGCGCCTCCTTCAGCGGCCGCCGCCTGGCCTGGCTGCACCACCTGTGCACCGGCGAGCTCAGGTGAGCCGCCTGCCCGCCTGCCACATATCATATACAGCTGGAGCCTGTTCGAGGCCTTCTACCGCGCCTCCTTCAGCGGCCGCCGCCTGGCCTGGCTGCACCACCTGTGCACCGGCGAGCTCAGGTGAGCCGCCTGCCCGCCTGCCACATATCATATACAGCTGGAGCCTGTTCGAGGCCTTCTACCGCGCCTCCTTCAGCGGCCGCCGCCTGGCCTGGCTGCACCACCTGTGCACCGGCGAGCTCAGGTGAGCCGCCCTGCCCGCCTGCCACATATCATATACAGCTGGAGCCTGTTCGAGGCCTTCTACCGCGCCTCCTTCAGCCCCCGCCGCCTGGCCTGGCTGCACCACCTGTGCACCGGCGAGCTCAGGTGAGCCGCCTGCCCGCCTGCCACATCCTAACTAGTCCTAACTAATATTATAAATGCGAAAGTAACTCTGTCTGTCTGTCTGTTACTCTTTCACGCCAAAACTACTGAACGGATTTAAATGAAATTTGGTATACAGATGATCTAGACCCGTGGTCGTTAAACTGCGGCCCGCAGACGTTATTTGTGCGGCCCGCGATATAGTAGATTTATTTACTTACTAGTCAACTACATATTCTTACTTATCAGAAATCAGTTTAGTGGTTTTTGAGTAGAGAAGTAATAGACATACATTTTCGCATTTATATTAATAGTGTGGACTAATATGGATAAGTACCTATGCAAACGCTCTTGAAACGCATATACTGCAACCCGAGCCCTGATGTTCATATTGATATAATGGCCCTTGAAGAGTAAAGTGTGGCGACCGCTGATCTAGACCCTGAGAAAGAACATAGGTTACTTTTTATTGCGAAAAGGGGATTGTAAAGGGTTGAAAGGGGGTAAAAAGTTACTTTTCCACGCGGACGAAGTCGCGGTCGGCCGCTAGTATCATATAAAAAAATAAATTTAAAATTTAAAAAACATAAGTAACTTTAACCCCCCATAACTTTTAAACGGCTCTATCGTTTTCATCAAACACGTCTAAGAATACTCGTCCATAAAACACCTGTAATAAAAAAAAAACAGAAAAATTGAAATCAGTTCATTCGTTCGGGAGCTATGATGCCACAGACAGACAGACAGAGAAACAGACAGACTGACAGACACGTCAAACTAATAACACCCGTCTTTTCCCGTCGGGTGTTAAAAATCTATCTGAAATATGGAGATACTAGCGGCCGCCCGCGACTCCGTCCGCGTGGAAAAGTAACTTTTTGCCCCCATTTTAACCCCTTACAACCCCCTTTTCGCAATAAAAAATGTTCTCTCTCAGGGTCTAGATTATCTGTATACCAAATTTAACCAGAGTAACAGACAGACAGACAGAGTTACTTTAGTTATGGATATGTTAGTTATGGATTAGTATGGATTTTTCATCAGCCTACCGAATGGAAAAAAAATATTTGAAAAATCCAGCAATGCGTTCTTAAACTTGAATCCACGACCTCTCATATAGATGGCACACGTTTTTATCTACTAAGCCACCTATAGCTTGTTAAAAACTGTATTAAAATAATATATTTATATTTCAGAACAAGGTATACATCTAGGGTGTACCACATCAGTGCCACGACACCACAGGTAAGCTAGATAATATCGCCGATATTACTAAATGTAGACTAAAGTTAGTCTTGTCAAGCATGGACGTATATAAGGGGGGGGTCCAGGGGGTCCGGACACCACCCCCCCTCCCATTGAGGCCTGGTTTGACATGAGGTTGAATCGGCTATAGCCAAGGGCGACTTAATTAAGGGATCGGCAAGGTTGGTGGGGTAGCAAAATGTAGATAGTAGTTGACGGCAAATCAACAAATCAACCTCACGTTCTTCAAAAATGCGTACATGTAATAACGCACGCTGGGTCCAGCCGGTCCTTGGATTGTTCTTCGGGAGAGCCGCATTATAAAATATTATTGTTTTGCAATGAGGGACACCCCCCTTGTCAAAGCTATATAATATATACGTCCGTGATGTCAAGTTCTACTGAGTTTCTTGCTGATTCTTCTCGGTAGAAATTGACCTTCCGAATCAGCCATCATAAAATTTGACATTCATAAATGTTCTGTGAAGTAGAAATAGTAGTATCAGCCTATATACTGTCCCACTGCAGGGCAAAGGCCTCCATCATAGGAATCAAGTCATCGCTACTATGATGGGACTAGGCTTAATCACCACGCTTGCCTAATGCGGTGCGGTGATCACAAACCCGAGCTATGTTAAAAAAATCCGAAACATACTTTTGCTCGACCCGGGAATCGAACCCGGGACCCCGAGATCACAGCCATGTACTTAAACCACTAGACCAACAGGGTGTTTCTGTTCTGTAAAGGACTTAAATTGAATAAAGACATTTTGATTTTGATTTGATTTCATGGTTTCAATTCAATTGGGTATTTGACTAATCTCGATTTAGTAAAAAATATTGATACTCTATTAAAATATTGGTAAATAACAACCAATGGCCAACATTTTCAGTTAAAAATGTATCGTCTAGCTGGTTTTGTGAGCATTCAAAGTTTCATAGGCAAGTCCATTTTTTAAGTATAAAATTAAAAAATAATAATTATATCATTGAACTACCCGTTCATTTTCCACCAACTTTTATTATAAAACCATTTACTTAAACGAAACATTTGATATAGCTACCATACAAAATTTACTAGACGCGCATACAAGAGTTTGCGTTGTGACGTCACAATACAATAGCCATTTGTATAGAGCGTTTTTGGGCTTGCCCAAAATATGTGCTCTTAAAGTTGTGATATCTCAGGTAATTCAAATGAGAATCAAGTGATTCTTTCAACGATGTTTCTTAAATTGAGGCGTCTTTTGATTAAACACATAAAAAAAATTATTCAAATACCCAATTCAGTTATTGTAAGTTTTTGAATTGTGGCAGCGCACTTGTGACTCTTCTGGTGTAGCAGGTATCTATCGACTGCGGTAATCGCTTAACATCAGGTGATTCGTCTGCTCGTTTGCCACCTATTTCATAAAAAAAGCAATTTTTAAGCGTTATTATTTTCATTATAACATTGTTCGTTTCTTTCACAGTGCGCTCTCCTACTCTGCTTCGAGAACGTAGACACTGCGCCTGCGCGCGAACTAAGAGAGACATTACAGCTGCAGGGAGAGGCCTGGCCCCGCCACGTGCGACCGCTCATAGAGGTGCAGTACACCCAGACACAACACACACACAGACACTACAGCTGCAGGGAGAGGCCTGGCCCCGCCACGTGCGACCGCTCATAGAGGTGCAGTACACCCAGACACAACACACACACAGACACTACAGCTGCAGGGAGAGGCCTGGCCCCGCCACGTGCGACCGCTCATAGAGGTGCAGTACACCCAGACACAACACACACACAGACACTACAGCTGCAGGGAGAGGCCTGGCCCCGCCACGTGCGACCGCTCATAGAGGTGCAGTACACCCAGACACACATCACACACACACAGACTTAACTGTGGGAGAGCCACGCTTCGGCATGAATGGGCTGGCTCGACCGGAGTGATACCACTGCCTCACAGAAAACCGGCGTGAAGCAGCCCCTGTGCTGTGTTTCGCCAAATGAGTGAGGGTACCGGAGGCCCACTCGGGGCGGAAGGGGATAAAAGGTTGGCAGCGCACTTGTAACTCCACTGGTGTTGCAAGTATCCATGGGCGGCGGCAATTGCTTACCATCAGGTGATCCACCTGCTCGCCTGCGGCACTTGGGAGGCAGCTGGTCTCCCTCCTAGCCAGCCACAGGTAGGTAGGAGAGGTTCGAAATAAATAACACCTTTATAATAGTATAGGTTATTTATTTAGCCCTAAAATCTTAATCGTGGCCACCTCTCGCTGGAATTGAGTGGGGAATAAAACACTGGGAACACTGGCCTTAGCACTCCTGCAGGAACTCGTGGCACGACCATGTGCCACGTGTCTGTCTTCCGGTCTTGCCTCCAGGGAATCCTCTGGTCCAACTTCCAGGAGACCGGGGTTTTCCGTTGAAGCGCTCTTCAGGTGAGCCAAAGCGTAGATAAAAATCCTGGAAGCCCAGAAACAAGCTGCCTTAGAAGAAGGTTGGCGGCCACGCAGTGGTGAAAGGTCACAGTGTCCAGAAGGGAAGGAAAACAGGAATTGCTAGCGTTAGAATCTACCAAGAACACCTCACAAATAGCCTAACTTCAATAATAAGCATAGAAACTTACCCCAGCGGGATTTCACTACACTTATCGATCTATTTAGTTAAAAATCTGGGAGCGGGTGACGCAGCCGTCACGTCCCGATGTCAGCACAGCTCTGAGCGCAGGGATTTCCGAAGATTGCCGAGGGCTCGCTAATCGGCGGCCTTCGGTTTACTTCGTAAAGACGTCACACTCATTAGATGCGCGCGTGCCAATTCGTACACCGTAGCTTGATTAAGTTATTGTTTTATAATAATTGATTTAGGGCTAGTTAAATAGTTAGACCTAACGTACGACGTTACACGCCTGCTACCTATCACATAAAAAAATAAAAAAAACAGACAACAGAAACCACATACGCAGACAAAAAAAAACATTATTAAGATTATACATAGATGTAACAGTATGATGACTTAGGGCCTCGTTCACCACCTACGAGTAAAGTGTCAACTAATTCACTTGTCAATTAAAGTGGGTTCGGAGAAAATGGCCCATGGTATTTGTATTGAAAAAAATATTTAAATTAAACTAGGCCGCGGACCAGTGGCCAATTTTCTCCGAACCCACTTTAATTGACAGTAAATTAGTTGACACTTTACTCAGAGGTGGTGAACGAGGCCCTTAGGGTATGTAAAACAGAATGTATACTGTTAAAATCAACATCGCCTGCGATAACTATACTCAAAACTGGAATTCAAGCCCAAGATAACTATGACAATGTTGATACTGCAATAAAATGTTTGTAGCATAGCATACCCCTCTTATTTAAAAATACTTGTTGATATAATTTATTTATTGGTAAAATATTTATAATAATAAATAAATGATGTACAATGCTATATTGTTTAGATAATCGTAAAAGTAAAATTTTATGAAGTCTTAGGGTTTCGTTCGCCAATTTTCTCCGAACCCACTTTAACTTCGTAAGGCCCATAAGCCTTTTAAAAGGCATAAAAAAATTGATTTTCCATTGTGTCTGCTGTCTGGGCGTTACGACGTTAATTGACAAGAAAATTACTTGGAACTTTACTCAGAGATGGTGAACGAGGCCCTTAGATTTGGGAGCGCAAGCCTTTGTTTATTTCGTGTGTTAAAGCTATACTCTGATTAATAATCATGTAAAGTAAACTGACAGATGTCAATGTCATCCCCATACATTATCACTCAATTTGACAGATGCAAGATGTCAAAATGTATGGAAACTTCACATTTGCATCTGTCAGTTTACTTTATCCATACTAATATTATAAATGCGAAAGTAACTACTCTTTCACGCCAAAACTACTCAACGGATTTAAATGAAATTTGGTATACAGATGATCTAGACCCTGAGAAAGGACATAGGCTACTTTTTATTGCGAAAAGGGGGTTGTAAAGGGTTAAAAGGGGGGTAAAAAGTTACTTTTCCACGCGGACGAAGTCGCGGGCGGCTGCTAGTCCACCTATATATCTATGAAGGTCAGCCGAACGGTCGTTTAATCGAGTGTTGTCTGGGGCAGGCGGGTCTGATCACGGCGTCGGGCGAGCTGTCGGCGGAGGAGGGAGCAGACGACGCGGACGTGTCGCTGAGCCTCAACCTGGCCTTCAGCTGCAAGCGCGCCAAGGTGCGCCTCTCCGTCGCCAGCGCGCCCAACACGCAAGGTACGAACATACACACTGTATCTGAGAATATTTACATCATTACAACCATGTGTCGTTTGTAAAAATGGCCGTTTTTAGCAATAATTAACACTATTGTTACTTGTCGCGTGTTAGAAATATTGTATTGCATCTTGAAAAATCCGCATTCGACCGCCCGAAATGGATTCCGCGTTCGACCGCCCGAGCAGTCAGTCAACAGTAGCCCCCGTACGTTGTTTTTTTTGCGTCCATTATATTGGTTTTAACTGACAAATATAATCTATTTTTCGATATGAATGTTCTACAACGTCAAGAGTGTCTAATAGTGCAATAATCTGATCCAATTGACATAAGTTACTGGTGATCTAAAACAAAATAATCGCATAAATAAACGTTAAAAGTGTAAAAAGTTAAATCTTGTGCACCGAGAACAGTGTTGGCCGCTCCGTGTCGCCGTGACCTTGATATTAGAAAGCACGACGTGCGTCACTCTAGGTCGCATCGCTAGCGTACCAGTGGTTATTTTCGCCCGCTGAGGTAGCTAGACCTTTGGCGTAGAAGCGCCCGTGTCGCACTTACGCTCGGGAGTCACAGGATCGAATCCGACTGGAATAGAGAAAAAAAATTTTTCTTTTTTTTTGGCTTATTTTTATCTGCTTGGCTTTTATGCTGCTACATTCGTGCTTGCAATCACCCCTGCTTACATAATACGCCTATAACAAACATTTTTTGATTTAAATATTATATTATAAAGTTGTTTTGCAATGGCTCCCCCCAATCATGGCAAGTGCTCTGGCTGCCGCAATACTATTCAAAACAGAGAATTCCTGGAATGCGCAATATGCAAAATGAAATACGACATTAACTGCGCAAACATACCGCCTAACCGCTTCTATAGCTTCTATGCACAAGATCCAGATCGCAAACGCAATTGGAAATGTCCCGAGTGCTGTAGCAAACAACCTAAACTGGGAAACACCAATACACCCATTCACTCCGCCGTTCGTCGCAACTCCAGAGACGCTGAGGTCTCTGATGAACAAAGCAGGACCTCCGATAACGTCACTATAAGATCTAAACGTGACTGTGGGCGTTCACGATCTCCTCTTGACAGCACGCCAGAAAAAGATACCCGCACCGATGATTACGTCACAGAAACCAAATTGCGGAGCATACTTCAGCAGGAGCTTAAGGGAGCTTTGAAGTCCACGATGGGGGAGCTAGTGGCTGCTGAAATCAAAAACATGTCTGAACAAATAAGGGAACTAAAGGACTCTATGGCTTTCTTCAATACACGGTATGAAGATCTAAAATCAATTTTGGAAGAAAGAAATACGCTAGTAGAAATTTTAAAAAGTGACAACGACAAACTGAAATCAACAGTTAGCGATCTTACTAATAGGCTTCATCTAGTGGAACAGAACATGCGAGACAGCAATATAGAAATTAATGGCATCCCGGAACATAAACAAGAGAACCTGACGAAAGTGATCGAACAACTTGCAAAAACCATAGATGCACCGGTGACCGGTGAAGATATCCTCCACATAACGAGAGCTGCCAAAATGAGCAAGGACAATAGCCGGCCTCGCTCAGTAATTGTAAAATTGCGTGCCCCCCGACAACGTGATGCTATTCTCGCCTCTGTCTCGTCATTCAACAAGAAAAATAACAAAGAAAAATTACACACCCAACACCTGGGGTTGGGAGGACCCTGTAAACCAGTCTTTGTGTCTGAACATCTATCTCCTACAAACAAGTCCCTGCATGCTGCCACGCGCCACAGAGCTAAGGAATGTAACTACAAATTCACATGGGTCCGTAACGGCAGAATCTTCGTACGGAAAGATGAATTCAGCGAAGCATTTTTGATTCGTAACATGGACAGCCTAGGGCTGATCAAATAGCTATCAAATTTTCTGTGAGTGTTACAGTGGTTCGTTATAAAATATTATATTTATTATCAAAATATTCGCGGAATGCGATCCAAAACAAATGAAATACTCAAAAACATTTTAGTGAATAACTACGATATTATAGTTTTAGTTGAAACCTGGCTGAACTGTAACATAGCTGATAGCGAGTTTATTGATTCTAGATATGTAGTATACCGTAGAGATCGTTCCAGCACTTCTAGCTCTAAAAAGGATGGCGGCGGAGTACTAATTGCAGTCTCTCGTGATATATGCTCTACGCGAATGTCCAGTTGGGAAACCGTATGCGAAGACCTCTGGGTCAATATTAAAGTAAAATTAAACAACTCATACACATCAGTTTCTTTGTGTGCCGTGTATTTGCCGCCGCCACCCAGTCTGGAGCAACAGAGGTGTTTCTTAAGTAATATAGATAACCTAATGAATCACGTAGATAATGTAATTGTACTCGGTGATTTTAACTTAAATTTCATTAACTGGGTAAATGATAACAATTGTAATCATGTGACTCCTACTAACTATGACAATAATTTAGGGCACTCACTGGTAGATTTTATGTGTATAAATGGTGTACTTCAATACAATCATATTAAGAACTCTGTAGGGAGAACACTGGATTTGGTCTTAAGTAACTTACATAATTTACAAGTCTCTCATCCGTTAGATCCATTAAGTAAACTAGATCCACACCATCCCACTTTATTGGTCGATATCCTCACACACCAGAGCACAACTGAAAACCTGTTACCTCAACCTCAGGAAAAATACAACTTTCATAAAGCAGACTACGAATCATTGATCTCAGAATTAAGTTCCACTGACTGGTATGCTATTTTTAGCGACTGCACTGATGTTAATCAACTAGTAGACGAATTTTACAAAAAGTTAACAACCAAAATAAAAAAATATGTGCCTAAGAAAATATTAAAATCATCCAAATATCCTCCGTGGTTCACTAAAAATCTTATAAGACTATTAAAGGAAAAAACCGGCCAAGTGCGAGTCGGGCTCGCGCACAAAGGGTTCCGTAGCAGCAAATATAATAAACTTAACCAAAATTACAGTTAAATCAACCTATCTCAAAAACTATAAGAGATACTTTGATCAAACCAAAAATCGTTGAAAGAGTTAATTAGCATGCATCACCTCTATTTTTTTTAGAATTTTATACCCCGTAGTTATAAAAATAGAGGGGGGGGGACATACTTTTTACGACTTTGAGAGCTGATATCTCAAAAACCGTTCACTTTAAGAAAAATGTTTTTTAGAAAACTTTATATCATTTTAAAAGACCTTTCCATTGATACCCCACACGGGTATGTACATCGAAAAAAAAAATTTCATCCCTCAGTTACATGTATGGGGGGCCCCACCCCCAATTCTTTTTTTTACTATTTAGTGTCATATTTTTGTAGCGGTTCATACAACACATATTCCCATCAAATTTCATCACTGTAGTACTTATAGTTTCCGAGTAAATCGGCTGTGACAGACGGACAGACGGACAGACGGACAGACGGACATGACGAAACTATAAGGGTTCCGTTTTTGCCATTTTGGCTACGGAACCCTAAAAAGAAAAACTTCGTAAGAAATTTGCTAAATTTAATAATCCTAGAGACAAATTCGAACATAGCCTCCTTAGGGAACGTTGCCACAAACTTACCGATATATGTATTGATAATTACCTCAAAGGAATAGAGTCCAGCATTTGTCGGGACCCAGTAAAATTTTGGCGCTACATCAAAGATAAACGCAAGGGATTATCTGAACTACCAGCCACAATGAAACTGAATAATTCAACAGAATCTACGGGTACAGAAATAGCAAATCTTTTCGCGAAGCATTTTTCCTCTGTGTACTCGATCAACAATGGTAACCACAATATCAATACTCTGAAGTCATACACCAATTCTGACAACAACTTGAGCGGCCTCGAGTTGAACGAGTCACAAGTCCTTAAGAAAATAAAACAACTAAACATCAAAAAGGGTCCTGGCCCTGATAACATACCACCACTGTTTGTGAAAAAATGCGGAGCTGTCCTTGCCCTCCCCCTTACAATAATATTTAATAGATCCTTACGCGATGGACATTTCCCCGACGATTGGAAGAAAGCTCGAATTATCCCAATTTATAAAAAAGGAGATAAAACCGACGTAACTAATTATCGGCCGATCTCCATATTATCTTGTTTTTCTAAATTATTTGAATGCCTTGTGTACCCAATTATCTACGGTCACACTGAGAATGACATAATAGAAGTCCAACATGGGTTCATGCGGGGTCGCTCAGTGGAAACAAACCTCGCCTCCTTTGTATCTGCCGTATCGCAAGAAGTTGACAAGGGCCATCAAGTAGATACAGTATACACTGACTTTTCGAGTGCCTTCGACAAAGTTAGTCACCACCTTTTACTGTCAAAACTGAATGACATGGGCATGGGCGGGTCGTTGTTAAAATGGTTTGGATCATATCTATCAAAAAGACCTCAGACTGTGGCTATGAACGGATTTGAATCGGAAATATTTTATGCTGAATCTGGCGTGCCACAAGGCTCTCATTTGGGTCCTCTGCTGTTTTTAATTTTTATAAACGATGTCGCTGTCAATATAAATCATTGCAGAGTTTCCCTATTTGCAGACGATTTGAAAATATCTCGAACCATTAAAAGTCCTGATGATGCGAGACTCCTTCAAGCTGACTTGAATAGCCTTTCAAACTGGTGTGATCACAATGCTATGTTACTCAATCCTATTAAATGTTCCCACATCAGCTTCAATAGAAAGAGATTACCAATTAAGACTGGTTACTACCTAGGTGGCGTAAAATTGGCAGAGGTCAATGAAGTTCGAGACTTAGGCGTAATCTTAGAGAGCAAACTAAAATTTACAGCGCACACGGAGAAATCAATAAAGACTGCGGCTCGTATGTTAGGGTTTGTAAAAAGAAATACTAAGGGTTTCCGTAACGTTTTAACCAAGAAAATTCTTTATAATACCTTAGTGCGTAGTCATCTCGAATTCGCAAGTGTCGCTTGGAACCCCGTCTATGACGTATCGTCCCAGCGTATAGAATCCATTCAGCGAGCGTTCACACGCAGTCTGGCCTTCTCTGCTCCCGGCATTACTCACAGACATCCCTACAGTCAAAGGCTAAATTTTTTCGAAATGCTGTCTTTACGCAATCGACGGTTAGTTGCGGATTTAATGTTTTTGCATAAACTGCTGAACAGTAAAATTAAAAGCCCCCCTCTTCTTGGTCAAATCAATATTAATGTCCCATACAAATGTCCCCGCTACCCAATCCGCAAACTGTTTAGCATACCGAGTCACAAAACTAATTTAGGTGCACATTGCCCCCTAGCTAGAATTTGCATGGGATACAACGAAATCCAGAATAAAATACCTGCTATCGACATTTACCACGACTCCAGTACAGTCTTTAAGAAAAAAATTGTTGATTACTTACTTACAGTCAACCAGTGTTCCCCCAATTTATAGTAATCACTTTAATTTTATATAGATTCTAAGTTTAAAATAATTAAAAGACCAATTAGCTACAATATTGTGAATGCTGTGTATACCTATAATTGGCAAACATATTTGAATATTTATATAGAATGTTATTTTTGAATGTTTTATGTGTATTGCTGTTGGTGTACCTTATTTAAATAAATAAATAAATAAAAATCCAATTGACTTGGATCTAAGTCTGTAATGTTTTATTTTCTTCAAAAATATCATATTTTCGCCACAATCAGTGTAAATAGGTTGGCGGCGCTAGATTCGTATAGACCCTTAAGACAAAGTTTTGTAAATCTCTGTTAAGTTTCGATGGGGCTGACATGTCTATGAACAAAAGCTTCTAAATTAAATAAATAAAGAAAAAACAGTACTAAACAATACTATAGTCGAGCCGTTCTAAGATGCCCGATTAGACATTTTTTTTTTGGTTTTGTATTATCCTTGTTAAGAGGAACGCATTTAGCGAATCATAAAAACAACTTTTATAAATAAATATTTATGTCAACATGTCAAAGGCACCTAATTAATAAATAAATAATTTGAGACAACATCACAAACATTGTCCTGGTCCCAAACTAACGTTTTCCCTTGTACTATGGAAACCAGAAACAACGAAGGAACTACAAACACCCAGACCCAACACAAATATCTGTTTCATCAACAAACATTTGTGTTGGTGCGGGAATCGAACCCGCGACCCTTATGTCTAATTAATAATAATTGTTTAATTATGTGTCAAATCGGGCTTTTTAGAGCTCCGTCCACCTTCCTCAGTAAACCAGAGTTAGGGTAATATTTGCTCGAGGTGGGGGGTTGAAGAAAGGTGATGTCCCGGAGTGGGCTAGGATATTGTACAGTATTTCAAAAAATCAAGAAAAAATATACTGTGATTATTAGAAAATTCTATCAGTAAAGTATATAATATGGCCACCATTATGGCGAAAAAACAAGGAATCATAAACTATAGATGATAATCGCTGTCAGATTTCACTTGTCATCATCACTTTGACAACTAATATCACCATTCTTTTCAAAAGTGACAGACGTCATAAACAAAATGTCATTCTCGCTACGATGGTATATTTTTATTTGTACCAGAAAACGAAGTCATTTATAAGGAATTGGACCCCTACAAAGTTTATAAGGTATATTGGTCTTTTTTTTACCTACTGTACAAGATCCTAGGGTCCATAGAATCTGGGACAACACCAAAGGGTACAAGTAGCTTCGTGTTGCAGGCGGGTCCGGCGGCGGCGGGTCGGGCGGCGGCGGCGAGGCGGCGCACTGCGACGACGACCGCAAGATGTACCTGCAGGCCGCGCTCGTGCGCATCATGAAGCAGAGGAAGGTAACACACCTGGCCAGCTAGCTTCAGTATCATGTCATACTGACGACACACTGAAGCATACGCACACATACCGACACATACACACACGCTCTAGCATACAACACACACATACACATTCACACACACTGAAGCTTGCAAACACACACATACACACACACTGAAGCATGCAAACACACACACACACACTGAAGCATACAAACACACACATACACACACACTGAAACATACAAACACACACACACACACTGAAGCATACTGACACATACACACACTGAAGTATACAAACACACACATACACACACACTGAAGCATGCAAACACACACACACACACACACACACTGAAGCATACAAACACACACATACACACACACTGAAGCATGCAAACACACACACACTGAAGCATACAAACACACACATACACACACACTGAAACATACAAACACATACTGACACATTCACACACACTGAAGCATACAAACACACACATACACATTCACACACACTGAAGCATACAAACACACACATACACACACACTGAAGCTTGCAAACACACACACACACACACTGACGCATACACACACACACTGACACCTACACTCAGGCCGCGCTCGTGCGCATCATGAAGCAGAGGAAGGTAACCGACCTGGCTAGCTAGCTTCGGTATGATTGTTGACGATGGAAAAGGAAGTAAACTTTGGTGTCAGTGTCAGTGCGTGTCACTTATTGATTGTTATACTTCTGCTTAGTAAATTACTACGAAAACCTTAAACTTTATATTATTCCACGCCGAAGACCAGCCTCTCCATCGTTAATAATGATGTCATACTTACAACACACTGAAGCATACGCTCACATACCGACACATTTACATACACTGACGCATACACACACATACTGACACATATACACACTGACGCATACACACACACATTGACACCTACACCCATACTGACGCATACACACACACACTGACACCTACACTCAGGCCGCTCGTGCGCATCATGAAGCAGAGGAAGGTAAGGTAACCCACCTGGCTATTGTTACAATGAGGTGGAGGTGGTATTGTTTTGAAATATCTTTTATTGCTTTTCTGAATATAATAGGTTAATTCACATTCTAACTACCACAATCTGGGAGGATACTTACTCCCGAGCCCTACTATAACGTGAGGTCTGGACCCTCCTTACTCTAGCTCCTCGCGATATCGTCCCTCAGTTCAGAATGCGCTCCCGAGAACGTGTCTGTTTATTTTTCAATGCATGATAGATTCTCATAATAAAATCAGCCATTAACGGCGGCCAGTATCAAAGGAGTTTACCATCGTTACACTATCTAGCTTCAGTATGATGTCATACTGACAACACACTGAAGCATACACACACATACTGACACATACACACACGCTGAAGCATACAAACACACACATACACGCACATTGACGCATACACACACATACTGACACATACACACACGCTGAAGCATACAAACACACACATACACGCACATTGACGCATACACACACATACTGACACATACACACACGCTGAAGCATACAAACACACACATACACGCACATTGACGCATACACACACATACTGACACATACACACACGCTGAAGCATACAAACACACACATACACGCACATTGACGCATACACACACATACTGACACATACACACACGCTGAAGCATACAAACACACACATACACGCACATTGACGCATACACACACATACTGACACATACACACACGCTGAAGCATACAAACACACACATACACGCACATTGACGCATACACACACATACTGACACATACACACACGCTGAAGCATACAAACACACACATACACGCACATTGACGCATACACACACATACTGACACATACACACACGCTGAAGCATACGCATACACACACACACTGACACCTACACACACACACACTGACTCATACACACACACTGACGCATACACACACACACACATTGACACCTACACACACACACACTGACTCATACACACACACACTCACTGACGCGTACACACACACACACGCACTGACGCATACACACGCACACACAATACTGACGCATACATACACGTGTCAGCAACCGAAGTCTATTTATTTATCTATCAACTAGTGGCCCGCCCTCACTTCGTTTCGGGACAGTAGTTCCACTGCCTACCAATTAATGACACTGGGAGTCGATTGCAACGCGCTAGTGTTTCGCATTTTTGGTTTGTATATAAGGTTTTTATGCGGGGCGTGAACCTGCATCTCAGCAGGTCTTCAGGGTGAGGATGCCAGACTCAATAAGGATAACTGACTCAATTAGGGTTTTTGAAAATGCAAAATCCGATAGATGGCGTTACGTTGACGTCAGGTCCAACAACGAGGAGATTGATTACATTTTGACGTATCATGTCAAAATTATGAAGTTATGTTATGAAACACCCAATGTCGTCAAAGTTGGACCTGACTTTAGCTTTTGCATTTGCAAAAACCCTCATTGGTACGGACAGCCGCACATCAGGTCTACAATCTTTCAAATTTCCTCAGTTGATATTGAACCAAACACGTTTGACATAAAGGTGAGGTTCGATTGAAGAAATTTGACAGATTGTAGTAACCTGATGTGCGGCTGTCTGTACTCTGTTCTTTTGTGCCTGTCAACCTCATATTTGGATCTCACGACCGCTTACCATCAGGCGGAGTGAGGTCATCTTGATTGTCCTCAATATAAAAAAATATCTTTCGTCTCTTTTCATTTCTTTTCTCTCCCCCCAGGTACTAAGACACACAGAACTCATACAAGAGGTGGTCTCCCAAGCGCGCGGCTCGTTCGCGCCCTCTGTCGGCATGATCAAGAAGTGCATCGAGTCCCTCATAGACAAGCAGTACCTCGAGAGGGCGCCAGGCACTCTCGACACGTACTCCTACCTCGCTTAATACAGCTACAAGCTGTATAAGGGCTGTATAAGCCGCTGATGTATGACCTTAACATGTATATACCGAGCTAAAACAATTGAGGAACTTGCGGGACAGAAGCTGTATAGCAGAGGCTTATAACTCTAAAAGCGCCTATTAACACTTTTATATGACTATATATTTTTTTTATGTTTAAACTAATCCAGCCGTCTACAAGCTGTAATGACGTTAAGTACCAAACCACATTGAGATAAAAATGGTTTTACAGATTGTTGGTTAACGACATTTTGGCTAAAAGGCGACTGAATAAGTCTAAACATATATTGGTACGTACAGCCACACATCAAAGTAAACTTAACTGACAAATTTCTTCATTGGATTGTCATCTTACTGTCAAACACATTAAGTTGAATATCAATTGAGGAATTTTAACAGATTGTGGTAACCTGATGTGTGGCTGTCTGTACAGTTAGCATCAAAATGATTTTAGCGTTCAAATTTACAAAAACATCTGAGCATTTGAGAAAAATCACTTTTAGCTGAATTTAAGTGTACTTTTATTTCTGTCATTTGTTCTCAAACAATACATTTTTTTGGTTAAGTTTAACGCAAATTTTTATGCTGTTTCTATAAAAGTGTTAGTAGAAGCTTATATATAACTCTAGATGCATCTATAAGAGCACTAAATGCATTTTTAGATGCTCTATAAGATACGTTTCTAGACACACTCATACCCTCACTTCGCCTATGCAAACGGAAGAAATCCAAGACGTTTCTACTGATGTATAAACTCCGTACTAACTTGTCCGACGTATAAGACTTGCCGCCATGGCGACAGAAAGACTTGTCAGTCAGTCACGACACTTTAAAAACATTTTTAGCACAAATACTTGACATAAACGAGACTAAACTCGAGGGTTCTTAAATATAAACACATTATACATACAGGGTGTATCTGTGAACATTTACATCCCTTTAACCACGTGTTCTACCAACCATTCTAAACAACATTTGTTCTGTGACTTTTGAAAATTCGCGTAAAAAATTTTCATCTCCATACAAAGTCAGTCACGTGACTTGGTCATTATGTATGGGGAGTCGACAAATTTTTCGAAGAATTTGGAAAAGTTGATGAACAAATGTTGTTCAGAATGGTTGATAGAACACGTGGTTAAAGGGATGTAAATGTTCACGGATACACCCTGTATAAACTCAGACTTTTAATCATGTGGAGTAAACTGACAGATGTCAATGTGTCATCCCCATACATTATCACTATGACAGATGCAAAATGTCAAAATGTATAGAAACATGACATTTGTATCTGTCAGTTTACTCCACATGATTAAATCGGATTATACGTTGAAACGTCAAGCAGTAAGTGCTATAATGTAGTTATGTTTAAATATCATCACGTTTAGTCCAGTTTATGTCAAGTATTTGTATAATGCAACGCGATAAAAACATATTTGCACAATTCTATGACGCCCCAAAATATATAGGCGTCAAATAAAGTTACCACTCACAAAAAATTGCATTTGAGTCTCATAAAGACGCTCCAAAGTCCAGTAAAGTATCAGCCTATACTGTCCCACTGCAGGGCAAAGGCCTCCATCATAGAAATCAAGTCATCGCTACTATGATGGGGTTAGGCTTAAACCGGTCTAAAGTCTAACAAGATTTTAATTCATCGTGATAAATTCAAGACATTTAAATAATAAAAGAAAAGGAGACGTAGAATTTTATTAAATTATTCATTTTTATAACCACGCATCATTTATATAGTCAATAGCGGATCCAATCGTGGAAAAAGGGGGGAAAGGGGGGTAATAGTCAAAGATGGAGAGGCTCGTCGTATGTCTATACTCTGATTTTAAATTATGTAAACTAAACTGACTAATTTTATTTTTGTGATAGGTGGTAGACAAGCAGACGGATCACCTGATTGCAAGTGATTGCCGCAGCCAATAGACACCCGCAACAGCAGCTGCAAGTACGCTGCCAACTTTTTAACCCCCTTTCCCCCTATTGGGCTTCCGGTACCCTCACTCACGCGGTGAAACACCGGATAGATGCGAATATTTCAATTCAGCTACTATGGGAAAAACGGGGTTATGGCACTCCCCCCTAACCCCCTCTAGATTTGTTCTAAATATAATAAATAAAATAAAACTTTATTGAAAAATCATAAGATCATCAAAATACTTATACTCTATTTATTATACTAAGTGAACAGATTTAAGTTTGTTGCCTGAACTAGGAAAAACCCTGTATCTCAGGCAAAAAAAAAAAATAATGTCATCACTATAGACAATAAACGTGATTTACTCTGTAACGTATAATTTTACGCGCTAAGCATGACAAATTGCACTACTAAATGCAAATAGAGTATTGAGTATTGATTTTATTGCAAATATTTATAATGATGCTAAAAGTGTAAAGGAAGAAGTCCCATAACAGGCCAGCGTATTGTACAGTATTTCAAAAATCAAGAAGTATCTTCATACTTATTCGGGAAAAATAAAAAAACTACCTAAAATTATGTGATACAAATATGAAAAGAATTCAATTATTATTTCCCCGAATCAAACAAAAAACATAGATATAGCGTTTGAAAAAAAAAACTATAAATTGTATTGTAAATAACTCTTAAGATCAGATTTTACTGGCACGTTGACATCTAAATCAGTCAGACAAACAATTGTTTGTATTGTCAAAACTGACATGTTCTGACAGACGTCATTGATAAACAGTCATTCGCGCAATGATATTTTTTACTTGATTTCAGTTACTAGTACAAAACTAGTATTTAAACACATTGAATAAAAATTTAAACGTTTTGTAGATATATTTTAGACAACTGTACGTAGTGCTGGCCTAACCTCCGTACAATTTGAGATATCTCCATTTTTATGAATTTGTAGAAAACAACAAATATTGAAAAAAATATTTTGTAAAAAGTAATTGAAATAATGTAATTGAAAACTTAAAAAAAACCGGAACGTGACTTTTAAAAACAAGAATAAATAAAACATTTAACGAGTAAAATTACTTTTTTTTTCTTTAACTATACTTAAAACTGATAAAAAGTTGTATTTTTTTACTCGTTAGAAATATAATTTATTCTTAAGGTAGATTTCCGTAGCGACTAAACTCTGGCTTTTTATCCCGCGAACTAAACTGACAGATGTCAAAGTGTCGCTCGCATACATTTTGGCTCATTTTGACAGATACAAAACGTCAAAAAGTAACTAAATAAAATTATACTCTGGGCCATGGTCCCCAAAACAATACCACCCGGCTCGGCGGTAGATCTTCCGTTTTGATGGGAAACTCCACTCCCCATATGAATAAGAGGGCAAATTAAGTTCAAACTGATAGCACTAGTTGGCAGCACTGTCGATGCACGTTCCCTATGGGAACTTGACATTTCCATCTGTCAGTTTAGTTCGCATAATTTAAAAAATAGAGTATAGATAACGCTAATAATAATATAACATTATAGTTATAGTGAACGTCCTCTGTCGCCGCTCGTCGATCTACCTACCTGGATTTATATTAATATCTCAACTATGTATGTTTTTACTGTTTAGCGAATGAAAACGATTCTGAAATGTTGTATATTGTAGCATAACTATAGTTAGGTATAGATTAAACTGAGCATAGTACACGTGTAGGAAAGTAAACCAAATACGCGTAAAAAACTCATCAACATTAGCTTACTCCAGTCCACTGTTGGATATAGGCCTAGTGTTAATAAATAGCAAAAAAAATATGTGGAAAAGAAATCTTTAAATGTAATAATTAAAAAATATTGTAATTAGCATAATTTTGATTATTTATTGTAGACATATTAATCACAAGATATTCTTAAATATCATATTTTAAGACTAGTTTTCAATTGATGTATCGATTAATATTTTTAATAATCTCTATTGAATTAAATTATAATATGTATCCATCAGGATTATTTTAATACAATAGACATATTATCTGCTTAAATGCCGTATGGATGAAATCGCTAGCAGCGATAAGACCGCCTTTACTATCATTTATTTGTGCAATAAGGGATTTAACTATGTATAATTATGTTTAGTATGGAATCAGGTTTACGTATTATGTTGTTATGGATAAAAACATTTTGAAAAGTATTTGAACACAGAAGTCTCTGAACCTGGCCTACTTTCTTCCATGTGTACTAGGCTTCAAGACGCCACACACGGGGCGACTCTCTCGAGATGTTAGGGGAACTAACCTTACGTGTGCAAATGAGAAAAAAAAATGAATTCTGTGCGTTCGTCCTATAACATTTTTCATTATTCATAATCTTTTGTTTAAATGCGACAAGTAAATTTCATTGGTTATGGGGCGGCTTCGTTATAGGCCCCCTGATCTGTCTATCTTTGCTATTTATAAAGACGTAGGTCAAACGACTTCGACATACCTGAAAAATCGAATCACTAGCGCGATGCAATCGATGCCCAGCGTCATCTATTGGTTCAGAGTGGGACGACTGTCCTGAAACGAAGTTAGGGCGGGCCACTAGTTTGTATATAAAGTACTAGCTGTTACCCGCGACTTTGTCCGCGTGGAATAGTACAAGGTAGCATTTTTAATTATTTAATAATTTTCACCCCCCTTTTAACCCCTTACAACCCTCTTATCGCAATAAAAAATAGACTACTTTATTTTGTTTTATTTTATTTTTATTTTATTTTCATTTATTACTTCTCAGAGGCTAGACCATCTGTAGGTACACCAAATTTCATTCAAATCCGTTCAGTAGTTTTGGCGTGAAAGAGTAACAGACAGACAGAGTTACTTTCGCATTTATAATATTAGTTAAAATGATGATGGATTTTATAAGGACGAAGTATTGGTGCCTTGGTATTTCCCTTAAAAAATTGCTAGAAAAGATATGAATATAATGGAGCTGTGGCCGAGATAGTAGCCCGTGTGTGGGGAAAGCAATTTGAAACTTATTAATATTATTATACATAAATGTAATTTAATAATTATTGAATAAACTTGTACGGACGCCGTTTATTCGTGTTTTATTTTTACTTCGTTTATTGTTGATTCAGTCTCGAAAATAAGACGCCACAAGGCTCGTCAATGGCATAAGGGGAATATTTATATAATTAGTTAAAAGTTACAGAGTGTTTCCTTTTGATTTCTTACTTTGAACATTAAAACATGAGTGTAGTTAAGGAGCTACACGAAACAAACTAGCGCCGCCAACCTATTTACACTGATTGTGGCGAAAATACGATATTTTTTTAAGAAAACAAAAGATTACAGACTTAGATAAAAGTAAATTAAATATTTCAAGATGCAATACAATATATAAAACACGCGACAAGTAACAATAATGTCAATTATTGCTAAAAGTAGCCGTTTTTAGCAATAATTAACATTATTGTTACTTGTCGCGTGTTAGAAATATTGTAAGTAATGCATCTTGAAAAATCTAATTTACTTGGATCTAAGTCTGTAATGTTTTATTTTCTTCAAAAATATCATATTTTCGCCACAATCAGTGTAAATAGGTTGGCTTAGCGGCGCTAGTTTTCGTATAGCCCCTTAAAGTAGTTTATGAGATTGCACATAAGAGTTATGCCACACGAGGCGGTGTGGCGCCGCACCGCAGGTCGTCTCGCCGGACTACCGACCACACGATGAGTGCGGCGCCGCAACGTTTTGCGGTCCGAAGCAGCGCAGCTTTTTCTTTATCTTACCCCTTAGGCCCTAAGGGATAGAACCTTAACCTTACCCTTTCTTGCCCCTAAGGCTTAGGGTCAAGAAAGGGTAACATCAGAAAGGTCACATTAGAGGTAGCAGGAATTATCTATCTATACTATTTATCTTCTATAATAATATACTATTAATAAAGAGGTAACTTCTATAGATAAACTGAAAACACGAAACGCTTGCGCGTTGTAATTGAGCACAGCGCCATCTATTGGTTGATTTCTGAATTACGGTCCCGAAGCGAAGTGAGGGCGGGCCACTAGTTGTAAAATAATTAAAATAAAAACAAAAAGTTTATACAAAAATCATTCCTTTATTTCCTCCCATCACAAGTAGTACGGGTACCCAGCGTACGGGTAAGCGTCGTACAGCGGCGCGGGCGCATACGTCACTGTGGGCTCGTACTCGATCTGAGGCGTGTAGCTCAGGGTCGGCTCATACTCCAAGTACGGCTGGAAGCTCACCGTGGGCTCGTAGACGTATGGAACACCACACGGGTTGTACTGCGGAGGTGGGGGGTAAACCGGAGCGGGGGGGAGTGGCACGGGCGCTGGGGTGGGATATACGATCGGAGCTGGAGCGGGGGCTGGCTGAGCGTATACAGGAGGGGCGTATACGGGGGCAGGGAGCGGGCGCGTATACGGGAGCAGGGGGTAGCCGCGTATACTGGAGCGGGAGCGGCGTATACGGGAGCGGGCGGGGCGGCGTATACTGGGGCAGGGGGAGCGGCGTATACGGGAGCAGGGGGGGCGGCATAGACGGGTGGGGGAGGAGCTGGTTTCGTGAAAAAGGCTGTTGACAACTGTAAATGAAAAAATAAACTGTAAATGTGATACGCTATCAATTATTATCTATTCTATTCAATAAATTGAATTGTAGTAAATAAATCAACATTGTTATTAGTTATTAATAAATCACCCAGATCCTTAAACTTAAATATAACAACCCTTAACCCTAAATTATAAAATCCCTTGCGCGTGAGGGAAGAAACTATAGATCGACGTCGACTTATTTTTAGTCTGTCAACCCCCTTAGTTACCTACATTCCCCCTTATTACAAAACGCAGTCTAAAAGCAGACTTGGTTTCAAACTGATGCTGTCACTTTTATTTGTGATGTTTATACAGGGTGTAACAAAAAGGGGGTAACATCCCAAAGTGAACCGATTCTGACACACTTTTCCAATCTCATAATAGAGTTTATAACCTGCTAAGTTAATATTACGATTATTAATAATAATGGAAATCCGATTATTCGTGAAATCCATTTCAATTCGCACATCACTAACGAGCAATCAGCTGATAGGGATATTAACCTTTGACCGCTCCTTTTTGAATAGTTACCGCCCCTTGCATTCCTGACAATGTTTGCATACAAAATTTTATAAATGAATTATCGGTAAGATTGTTTATCATTTCCTAAAATATTTTTTTATTAATTTGTATCTTTGCATATAGAATCTACACAAGGTACACTTATTTCCCTTTATGGTTGATACCCCCTTTTTGTTACACCCTGTAGAAGTGACAGCATCATTTATAAACCATGCCTAACTTTAGTCTCCGTTCTGTAATGAGGGGGATAGGGTTTAGGTACACTTATAAACTGAACAATAAATAATTCATATTAAAATTAGAGATACAAACCTGCGCGCACGCAGCCACGGCTAGAAAGACCACTACTGCCCTCATGATGAAGCGTCGACTGGCTCTCTCCCTCCCGCGCTACGCCTATATCCCCCTCCTTATCACTCGTTACACCATCCCGACGTCTACCGTCAATTTTCATCGCCTTTATTGCCGTGTAGTAAAGTTCTAAATCGATAAGCAAAGTTCTCTTGTAATAGTATGTGAAATAGAATTATCATTTTCATAGTTTGTCTAATTTTGCACGTGTGAAACGTAGATTTGTTAAAAAATCACGTTTTGTTTAAGTTTTATTCTAATACGCTTCGGCATGAATGGGCCGGCTCGACCGGAGTACCACGGCATCCAGCTTGAAGCAGCGCTTGCGCTGTGTTTCCTCGAGTGAATTAGTAGATACAGGAGGCCTAATTGGGGGGAAAGGGGGTAAAAGGTTGGCAGCGCACTTGTGACTCTACTGGTGTTTCAGGAGTCCATGGGCGGCGGCAATCGCTTACCATCAGTATCGCTACCATGAGTTGACATTTAAAACTGGCATGACGTAACTATTGCAATGTCTCTTTCAAATGCATCACAATGAAAGAGACAAAGCGATAGTTTTCGATAGTGAGGATAGTATTTCAAACTCGGTAAGGCTACATCAGGTGATCCATCTGTTCGGGACTAGGGCAATGTATGTTTTTTTTTCCAGACAATCACACCAATCAACCTGGTCTCAAACTAGGGCAACCCCTGTACTATGAGTACCAGGTGACGATGATTATCTGGGGGCGTCAACCCAGAACATCCAAACCCAAGAAAACTTAGAAAATGTCTAAATTGACTTGACCGGGAATCGAACCCGGGACCTTTCACGCTTCGGGACGATAGCCACTGCGCCATCGACCCTGTCAAATGTGATGTTCTCTAAATGTATTTATTTATTTAGTAATAGTTACAATTAACCGATAAGGAGCATGTTAGTATAGTTTCTTCACCGCGCCGGTGTCTGCTATCGCCGAACGTGCCGCCTCGCGGTTCCAGTAACCCAGAATGTGTGATGCGCTTGCAATCGCAAAATATGACGATGACATTACCATATGAAGCTAGTTTTAGAAAAAACTTGTTTTATGAAAAGTTAAAGAATTATTTGATATCAAAATGTTTCTACAATCTTCAAGAGTTTTTCGAGCACAAAACTGTATAATGCTATGGAGTTTAATAATTGAATTTTAACTATTTTTATTTAATTTTTTTTATCATTTGTCAATGTTATAATAATTACTAATTAATTACTAAGATTGCAGTGCCCCTGCGGGGTTCATGTCCAGGACTGTACATTTTATATATGTTAATAAGACCTTACTGTACTACATGAAAGCAATAAATATTATGACTATGACAAAAAATCGCATTAGACAACATGAATATACACATGAGTCCAATGAACGCTTGTGTTTGTTCAGTTTTTTTTTTATGTGATAGGTAGCAGACGAGCAGGCGGATCACCGATGGTAAGCAATGTCGCCGCCCATGGACACATGCATCAAGTGCGCTGCTAACATTTTATCCCCTTCCCCCCCGATGGGCCTCCGGTACCCTCACTCACTCTGCGAAACACAGCACAGGAGCTGCTTCACACCTGTTTTCCGTGAGGCAGTGGTATCACTCCGGGCGAGCCGGCCCATTCATGCCGAAGCATATGGCTCTCCCACAATTCTGTCAGTCAGTGTCTGGCATGGGCGTAACTAGGTTCCTCTGAGCTAGGTGCTTATAAAGAATCTTAAATACTACCTAGGTCTTTTTTGTGATAGGTGGCAGATGAGCAGACGGATCACCTGATGGTGAGCGGTAGACACCTGCAACTGGTACTTGTACCGTACAAGCTGCAAACCTTTGACTCCTTTCCCCCCAAATGGGTTTTTAATTTCTATCGATAAAAGTACTGAATAAGTTAAATTACTTAGTAGGTACGGACGTCAACATGATCCACCAACATACCCAAGGCACAAAATAATTACACACAGAAAGTAGCCTGCCCATTATGAGCTAAAAACGTGTCATGTACTCACGTATGCGCACTAACGGGGAAATACGCCTTTTCGACCACATTAATCCTAGCCTATGACATAAGATTGTCGAACTGTAACCCACCACATACTCAAGGGGAGGGGGCAGGGGAGGACTTTTCAAAGAAATAAAACATCACATAATAATAAAACCATTTATTGATAAAAACTTTGGTTCCAGAATTTAAAAGGCACTTTAAATTCTAAACTCTAACAGCGGGAGAGCGCCCTCCGCTGCCCTTAGCCAAGGCCAAGTTAATGCAAAGGCCCCACAAAGGCCTAAGTCTATTGGAGCCCAAGGACATACAAAGACTAAAGCCCTTAGCTAAGTGGAAAAGGCCTAGGAAAGACCAAGGGCAGAGAAACCGCCCGCCGTCCCACAACCATCTAAACTACAACATGTAGAATTAAACAAAAATTAAACCTGAAAAATGAATTAAAAACTAAAAAATATTCTTTTGACTAAAAGCATTTGGTAAGGCATCTATTTCTGAAAAAAGAAATAACTAAGGACATCATTAATATAAATCGACATTTACATAATTTGGGTTTGCATCTGTTAACATAATTTATTTTAATTTAACAAATATATAATCCAGACATATAAGGGTTACCTCGCAGTCAGTTTCCCAACTTTGTAGTTAATTAAAAATAAAAGACCCAGCTATTTTTTTCTGATGCTGACATATTAAAATAACATTTTTTTCTTGAAACATGTTCTATTAACAATTGCATAAAAAAATTATGCTCAGTCTCCGAGATAACCCCGGTATAAACCTTTTTGTATATTCGTATAAATTCGGATACAATTTATAAAAAGATGTTTACAAAAAAAGATTGTTGATTTTCTGTCAGTTAGTAAGTATAATAAAATATCTTTAATTTATAATCATTATGTCAATTACTCGTGTAATTAATGATGGCGCCACTGTCGCGTACTTGGGTATGGTAACCCCATGGGGTGAGAAACCATGTATGAGACGACTTTTTTGACATATTATAGTATTTGGATTTAAAAAATATTTAAGTTTTATAAGGTACAAAGTATGCGAAACCGACATTATAGTAAATATTTTAAAGAATATTCGTATTAAGTAATTATTGCATAAATGAAACAATGTATAATTACTTTAGAAATGCATTCCTGGCAACTGTCAGTTGATATAATTTAACAAAATATTATGTCAAACTCTAAATGACTTTGTTGACGCATTATATAATTTCTTGCAAGATTAAAGTTTGATATAATAATTTATACTAACTGACAAAAGTGAAGATTTTGCCAGAAATTTGACAAAATAAAAGAAAAAAAAATAAGTTATCTTCTAATACTTAATTATAATGATTATATTTTATTATATTATAACATAATAAATACCACAGTTCGTAGCTCAGATGAGAAAATATGACTAGACTTGAATTCGTGATAAAACGCCGGTCACCCTGTTGCTTCAGTGTAGCCGCGCCCTAAAGTTAGGTTCAGACACACGTAAAAAATATAAGTGTACATAAGGGTGAAACATACGGATGGTAGCATCGATATTTCGATGTTAGTTGCATACAGAATCTTTTTTTAGAAAAATAGTACCTAAGTATATTTTGTAAGTTATTGCGAAAAAAAAAGAATATTTATTTAATTTTAGTAAAAGTTCGTAGAACCTAAAATGTATTTTTACGTGAATTAAAACTTAAAATAAGCTCATTTAACTGCCTGAAATTCAACCTTTATGAGATTCTAAAAAATATGGATCACAGAAAAAAAAATCGGAAAGAAAATGACTAATAAATCTTTTAGTATTTGAAACATTAAAATTAGAATTCACTGGAATTATGATGTACTATGTATAATCAAAATATGAGGTAGATCAAATAATCGAGTATTTATACAACTACTTAAAATAATTTAAATTGATTTGTGATTTCAGATTCTTTCACAGACTTTATATATAATTTATCTTTAATTATATCAATTTCTTAACAAATTTCTCAGCAATGCACTTAAAATAATTCGTCGAGTACTTAACGTCCTCGTAGCTTAGTGGAAAGAGCAGAGCACCCGGTTGGGAAAAGATCGTGAGTTCGAATCCCACACGAAATTTAGAGACATGCGAGTTTTTTTTTTTTTGTTTCTTTGATAACAATGACTATAGAAATTAAAATCTTGTTTATATTGCTTTTATACGACTATTATGTGAATTAAAATATGATAATTTTAACTTATTATGAAATTAATATATGTATATTTAATAATTTAATTATTTTGATATTGAAGAATAACATTAAAATAAATAAAAATTTGAGACAAAATCACATTTTACCTGGTCCCAAGCTAAGGTAATATCTTGTGTTATGGAGACCAGAAACACCTAGACAACAAACATTTGTGTTCATACGGGATCCGAACCCGCGACCTGTACGTCTCAACCGGCGCTCAAGCCACTGCGCGAAACGGGTCATCGGATATATTTCGATTATGGGGCCAATTCTATAACCCCATGACTTGTAATCATACTTTCAAACCTCATATTTATCATACCATAGCACACAACACAATATCAATGGCGGATGAAATGCCTACAACGGTCGGTTTGTCCCACGGATCAAGCCAGCCGATCGCTACAAACTGTGGCATTTTAACTCACACTCAAGCGCTTCTCAAAATTAGGAGCTGCCCAAACATCCAGCTATCTCTTTCTTTCGAGCAACATTGGATACAGATCCAGTGTGTATAAAAAAGATAAAAACATTTTACTGAAAAATTTATAATAGTTGACTGAATAATATATCCCAATAAATTACAAACAATATTATGTTTTCTAATACGTTATTGAATTTATAAAAAACATTTATTAAGTATAGCAAACTTAACTTTAGGCCCGAACCCAGGGCTCCAGGCGTCCGTAGTTTTATATCAAGAGATATTTGAGTAGCCCCTAAAGTTGAGAAGCATTTGAGTAGGGTATGATCTTAATCAATAGAATTGAATTATAAGGATGACATTTAATTTTTTTAAATCGAACCTGGGACCTACCAAGCTTGGATCTAACATCCACCACCACTACTCCATCGAGGTCCTCTTATAATTCAATTAACATAATTTATTATTTGAGACATAAAAATACCTTACAACTATTTTGGCCAATTGTATTGCACTACAAACTATCTAACTATACTCTGATTCATAATCATGTAAAGTAAACTGACAGATGAAAATGACAAGTTTCTATGCATTTTTGACATTTTGCATGTGTCAAATTGAGTGATAATGTATGGGGATGACACATTGACATCTGTCAGTTTACTTTACATGATTATGAATCAGAGTATAACTATCTATCTAAACTAAACTAAGTAACTAACTACCAATGGCGTAGATTATGACACAAAAGTAAATCTTTAGCAACGATTTGAGCTTTCTAAATACAACTACAGGTTTTTTGTATACAAACTAATACAAAATTATGAGGAAACATAATCTTTATAGTTTTAAAACAAACATTTTCAAATATCAATTCATAAAATTTTAATATATCTCATACATCGGGTTACCTCGAAGACAGTGCACAATTTTTTAATATACAGGGTGTATCTGTAAAAATTTAAAAGTACATCCCTTTAACCACGTGTTTCATCTTAGATAATAATTATATTGAAAAAAAAAAAACTACTTTTTTTGCATACAATAGATACTGATTACTATTATGAATTATTGTAACAAGTTTGTAATATAAGTATCTCTGTAAAGAGCGGGTTACTCCTAATACAAGTATGTTATACTTAACGGGAGAACCCCTACCATAAAGTTATATTAACTTGTAAGTAATAAAGAATTTTTGATTTTGATTTGATTTGACTGATTAGATAGATAAAATATGCGCACTTACTTCGAGGTAACCCTTTTTAAGTAATACTTATTCATGATGTATCTTTTTCACAGAAAAAGACGTCATTGTATTATATTTTTGAGCCAACACTGTATTTTTCAGACATATTTTTGGCCTAATACTGGCCCGCGAGAATTTTGATCGGCAACACAAATGTATGTATGTTTATACAGGATGTATCTGTAAACATTTACATACCTTTAACCACGTCTTCTACCAACCATTATGAACAATATTAAAAAACAACTTTTCATACAAATTCGGTCACGTGATTTGTTCATTTTGTATGGGGACTCGAAATCTTTTTCGAAGAATTTGGAAAAGTTGTTGAACAAATGTTGTTCAGAATGGTTGATAGAACACGTGGTTAAAGGGATGTAAACGTTTACAGATATACCCTGTATGTCTGTACGTAAAAAACATGTTTTTTTTTGTTTTTCAAATAAAACATGATGTTTTGTTCTACCCTTAACCGGATATGAGTCATTGAAGGATTTCATTGCATTTCGCTCTTATGTCGTGATAAGGTTCAATCTGGTGGGAACTATTTTCCCTGTAACCGATTAAGGGTTAAAATATAAAAAAAAACCGACTTCAAGACTACAGCTAGAAATAATTATACCATTGAACATTTTTTTTTGGTTTTTTGTTGTTTTTTTTTCAAAAACCACTGAGTTAATTTTGATTGAATTTATGAGACCACCTTTGAATGATGGCCTACCAAACAAAAAAGAATCATAAAAATCCATTCGTAATTGGCGGAGAAATCGTGTAACATACATACAAAAAAATCGAGTCGAATTAACCATTAACCAGGCTATGTATGTACAGTGGCCAGCACATCAAGTTACTACAATCTGTCAAATTTCCTCAGTTGATATTGAACCAAACACGTCTGACATAAAAGTGAGGTTCGATTGAAGAAATTTGACAGATTGTAGTAACTTGATGTGCTGGCCACCGTACCATATGAGACCACCAGATTTTGAACTTTATGCAGTTATGATAAGGTTGAAAACCAATGAAAAAAAATATGTCTAGTTGCCTGGTTAAGGGTTAAGAAGCTTTTGAATACTTCTTGAAAGAAGAATACTTTTTGAAGTCGGTTAAAAAACATGTCCTTTTTCAACCCCCCTTACCCTGGCGGCCAGCCCATCTGCCGCCCCCCCAGGACATGCAGATGCACGTGGTAGACGGACTGCGCGCCGGCGCGCCCGTTGTTCACCACCAGCCGCCAGCCGCCCGGCGCGCGCGCCGCGCCCAGCGACCGCGCGACCAGCATCAGGTGACCGAGGAGCTGGAATGAGAAACGTTTAAATCAGCGGCCGTCACACTTTACTCTTCAAGGGCCACATATCAATATGAACATCAGGCCCCGGGCCGCAGTATAATTATGCGTTTCAAGAGCTTTTGCATAGGTACTTATCCATAGTAGTCCACACTATTTATAAAAATGCGAAAATGTATGTCTATTACTTCTCTACTCAAAAACAACTAAACTGATTTCTGATAAGTACGAATATGTAGTTGACTAGTAAATAAATAAATCTACTTTTACTACTATATCGCGGGCCGCACAAATAACGTCTGCAGGCCGCATGCGGCCCGCGGGCCGCAGTTTGACGACCACGGGTTTAAATGATCAAGGGATCCGTCGGCTCGTCTGCCACCACATCATCATCTCCCTGCCCTGTTCCCAGATTATCTGGGGTCGGCGCAGTATGTTTTCTTCTTCCATTCGTCCCTGGCATTCGTCATCGTTAGACATCTGTAACTCAGGAGTGATTGGGATTAAAAGATATGTAAATCCTTGTAAAAGAGTTAATAACTCCGTAACTTCTTTGCTCCCTTTATAACTCTTTACATCTTTAATGAAGATTGATTTTAGAAGGACGAAGTCTTTTCAATCTTAGAGGGACAAAGTTATTTAGGAGTTAAAGATGTAAGAAGAGTTAGTGAGCGAGACTGGCTGGATCGTAGAGGAGTGTGTGAAGTTGATCAGCTCTCATTTTATTTTGTGTATTATTTAATTTGATTTCATTTTTTTTTTTATATGACATATGGCAGACGAGCAGACAGATCACCTGATGGTAAGCGATTGCCGCCGCCCATAGACACCTGCAACAATAGTACAGTTACAAGTGCGCTGCCAACCTTTAGCCCCCTTCCCCCCAATTGGGCCTCCAGTATCCTGACTCACTCGGCGAAACAGCGCAGGCGCTGCTTCACGCCGGTCTTCAGTGAGGCCATGGTATCACTCCAGTCGAGCCGGCCCATTCATGCCGAAGCGGGGCTCTCCCACAGTTAAAGGTCATATAATGTAAGGACTTATACATTTAGTATGAAACTGTTGGAATATCCCCTGATATCGCAGATGTGCGCATACGCAGGTAGCGGCGCGGCGCGAGATAACGCAGGAATTCAATTTAACAGCGAACGTTATCAGACGATTAGCGCAAATAAACGGTGATAACAAAGCCTGGGAGGTTTACTCATTACAAGAAAATTATGTTTCACTAGACAAAATGATGGTTAACATTTCGACTCAATTTGGCTTGATTGTTTTTGTAATGACAATGTAGTCAGCGTCATACATTTACATCCCTTTAACCATGTGTTCTATCAACCATTCTGAACAACATTTGTTCAACAACTTTCCAAAATTCATTGAAACTTTTTTTGACTCACCACATGTATTCTGTTTCTGTGTAATAAAGAATACCTATCTTAATATATCTATCCATCTATCTATCTACTATGAAGCAATATCGATGATATGATTAAAAATCATAAAAAATCGTGTGACGTACTTTAAGGATGGCCCTAAAGAAAGCATCTCCTAGTTAGGTATGAATGAGCGTCGAGTGTTATCGATAATTGCGTTCGCGCATGTTTCGGGCGTTACTCACCGATAGCGTAATTATAACGGTAACGAGGACGACGGCGTTGACGTCACGGAGCGTCGGAAACAGCACTAGACTACCAAGAGAATCATGTTATATTATGTGGAAGAGCCATGCGTTGGCATGATTGGGTCAGCTCAACCGGAGTGATACCATAGCTGGGTCAATGGTAGATAGATTTGAAAAATCCATCCGAATCCGAGCTCGAGTAACAACCCTCCATAATATCCCAGAATTTTTTCACTGTTCTAACTTAACCAGTATTTTCGTGCTGATAATTTTTACTAATCTATACTATTTATAAAGAGATAACTTCTATAGACAACGACAAGGCTTATAGGTAAACCGAAAACACGGAACGCTTGCGCGATGTAATTGAGCACAGCGCCATCTATTATGGTTCATTTCTGAATTACGGTCCCGAAGCGAAGTGAGGGCGGTTCACTAGTATACTATAAAACAAAAAAAATTAAAGTAAGCAGCAAAAAAATCTTTGAATTCTGGGACATTTTCTTACAGACAAATTGCCCCCAAGCCAGCTTAAACTAGAGCAGCAGACGAAATAAGAAATTGGAGAGTGATAGGCTTTGTAGTGGGCAAATACATGTTGCGCAGCAAAATCAACTTTAATAAATAAAGTGTAAAGTTTTAAGTGCAATATTTACTAAAGAATAAATTGCAAAGAATTGCTATACCAAAAATAAAAATCAACTTTGTGTTTTGATGATATCATACCTCTTTATCCCCATCAACCGCATCCTGCAGCCTCGGTATCCTCCTCTTGGGGATCACCAGGAAGTGCACGGGGGCCTGCGGAGCGATATCGTTGAACGCTAGGCAGAAGTCATCTTCGTAAATTATGTCTGCTTTTATTTCTGCAATGTAAAAAGTAATTATTTTAATAGCTAATTACTTAATCAATAACAAACATCACTAATGTTCTCACCCATGTCGCCCAACAATATAGGTAATAGACTGGCCTCATGCTACTTAATAAAGTGAGCAAGTGGAGCAGACAGGTTGCGAGAACTTAAGAATTGTCAAGAGTTTTTGAAAAAAAAAGTAAAAAAACTAAAACCCAACTACGACAAAAAACGACGCTGAAAAAGTATAAAACAAGCCTTCATTGTCAATTTACAATAATGACATACAATACTATTCTGAAGTATGCAATATTCACTATGTAGAGATAAATTTTCATGTTTGGAAATCCGCAGTCACACATTGTCAAAGCGCTACGGTAGGTAAGTAGGTATATGAATGTGTGACTACGCCTTTTAAAACAACCCGAAGTTCATAGCTGGTCCAAAATGGAGGGTCCCACAAGATAGAGTGCAGTGGAAATTATTGATGGAGGCCTGTGCCAAGAGACACATAGTGGTAAGAGATACAGTGTAGAAATACTTGCAATGTAAAATGATATGTAACCCAACTTTTCATACTGAAAAACCTTTTGCTTTAATATTACAGAAATCAGAAAACTTTATTTGCCAAGCTTACACTAAATATTCTATGCTGGCTTCACTGCATCCACAACTTCAAGGTTAAAACAACTAAAATTTATAAGTGTATAACCCCAGGAACATCTGCGCTCCTGTGTGGAGCTGAGCTGAGCTTTTATAACTAGCCGACCCAACACGTATATAAATGGACCTTCTTTTTTTTTTATGTGATAGTTAGCAGACGAGCAGGCGGATCACCTGATGGTAAGCAATTGCCGCTGCCCATGAACACATGCAACAAGTGCGCTGCTAAACTTTTATCCCCTTCCCCCCCGATGGGCCTCCGGTACCCTCACTCACTCGGCGAAACACAGCACAGGAGCTGCTTCACGCCGGTTTTCTGTGAGGCAGTGGTATCACTCCGGTCGAGCCGGAAAAAATGGACCTTAAGAGTCTTGTCTACCTACCTAGCTCCACTCTAGCTATAAACGTTTTGGGGTTATAGTTATAATTGGGAAACGAGACGAAGACAAACAATTTCACACCTTACCACTATAACTAATGAGGAAGAAAAACGCTTGTGCGTAATTTACTCACAAAAAGGCTGTTTAAGCGTACCTTTGGATATAATCTTGTCGAATATCGTCGGACCGGGCGTCGCTACACTCTGGGCTTGCGCCCTCCGGACCTCGTCACTGTACGGCCGTTTCACCGCAATGGCCGAGCCTCGAGACAAATCGTATATATTTGTCGGGTAGCTCTTCTTCAGCCGAAACTTCAGAGCCCGTTGAAACACTTTGTTAAACATTTTTAATGGTTTTGTGGAAGAATTACGCTCACATCGTACGATGTGTTGACCTTTTATTTTGACTTTGACGTCTGTGGAATGTTGTTTGACGTTTAGGTTTTGGTGTTGCAAGAAAATAAATTAGGAAGCTACTATTTTTGAACCTGTTGCATTCCTTTCGAATAGACTTTGCACAAAATAAGTAGGAAACCATTTAATACGTGAAAAAAGTAGTGAAATCGATTTTTGGGGAACTAACGGAGTTCCCACGTCTTATAAACTAATGAGGTTACCATAATCTATGACATAAGCGGCAGTGGCGCCATCAATTACTTAGTTGATATAGATTTCGCAAAGTTTATTCAATGTGTCCATAATGTATTATTCTGACTCCTCATCTCCTCGCACGTGCAGGGCACATTATTATGTCCTGTCTGTGACCTTGATTCTACTGCGGATATTCCTGCAGATTGGGATAAATAGGAACTTCCTTGTGTTTTATTAACGTGGTTAAATTAAAAAGATACGGTATTCGGTGTTAAATAAAACCACCATTATTGTAAAAATACACTTTAATAAAAAATATTGCACTTAAAATATCGATAATTTACCACTTATTCTAATATCACCATACACCATGTCAAGGCTTTGCCTTGTCTAGTTATTATAAAACTATTGAGCTACAAAATTATTACTTGGTCATTCGATAACGCTTCTAAAGCAGGTTTGATTTCATAACTATAAGGCTTAAGTTTATAACACAAATCTCTGTACTTAGAATGTCTTAAATTCTAGATAAATATCATTACGATGTGGACATGACTCCAGCAAAGACGGAGTTGAAAACGGACAGCAAAAGCCGAAGCGTTCCTTGAACGACGTCGTTGATGACGCTGAAGCGGAGAGAGAATCGGAAAATCAGCGCGCAGATGAACAACAAGCAGCCCGTTGTGCAGGTAGAACATTCTGGAAGGAAAAATGTTACTGATAAATAAATAAATTCAGACTACATCACATACATTGTTCCCTTGAACTAAGGAAACCAGTGACAACGAAGGAACTACAAACACCCAGACCCAACACAAATTATGTGTCATTAACAAACATTTGTGTTGGTGCGGAAATCGAACCCGCGTCTCCAGTGCAGCGCTCAAACCACTGGTCTTAATAAGTGAGGTAAGTATTATTAGTGAGGTAAAGGCCTAACGGCAAAAAAAAAATACCGCGGGAAAAACACGCTTCGGCATAAATGAGCCAGCTCTATACCACGGCCTCAAAGAAGACCAGCAGGGTGAAGTAGTGTAGTAGTAGCGCTGTGTTTCGTGGAGTGAGCGAGGGTACCGGAGGAGGAATAAGGGGAAAGGGGACTAAAGGTTGGTAGCGTATTTGTAACTATACTAATGTTTCAGGTGTCTATGGGCGGCGGCAATCGCTCACCATCAGGTGATTCGTCTGCTTGTCTGCCACCTGTCACATAAAAAAAAAGAAATTATTCAATTAAAATCGCGATTTAAAAATGTACCTTCTTAAATGTCTTCTTGCCTCTTCGATATTTTCTTCTTTTTCTTTTAGCACGTATTTTTTGGTTCCTAGCACGAACTTCTCGTAGGCCTCATCCCATCTGTTTTAAACACAAAAAACGTCACATTGTTGACAACAGCCAGTCAAATAGTACTAAAGCTTGTTTTGAATGAATATGACATTAATTATTTCGACACACACAGACAAAACATTTTTTTTATTTCAATAAGATTAGAAGTTACAAAACAATGCGTCGAAATTTTAACGCCTATGTTGAGAATTCGAATAAATTTAGTTATTTACAACTGCAATAATATGACAGTTTTACTAGACACCTACGTGAAAGAGTTTGGGTCCAAATTGTAGATGGCGGCATCTTGAGGAGACAGTCGCTTGCGCAGTCTCTCCATATTGTCCGTTACAAAATGCCATTCCCTTTGAGCGAAGAAATTCAGCACAGTGTTCATGGCTTGCAGGCGGTTGCTGGCCATTATTAGGCTTATTCTGGAAAAAAAATTGTTTTAAGATAAGCTTATTCGGCAAAAAGATTTTATAGTTTTATGGCAATAAAAATACAACGTATGCATTGAACCCATTTTTACAAAAAATACTATTACTTAGATAAAAACTACTAATTTAGTAGCACTTCAAAATATGGCAGCCCTACATATTTTTGTGTTCCGTTATACGCGTTTTTACCTCGTTTTGATGCCGAAGATCCTTGTCGCATATTCTGCTAGGTGCAACGGAATGGTTTGCAAAAATGTTTCCAAAACTTTTTGAATAAGTCTGAAAAAAATATTTAAAGAAATTATATATGTTTTATAGCCTTTATGCTAATATAAAGGGGTATAAAATAACCATTTTATACCCCTAGTAAGATAATAAACCTATTCTTACGTGTTCTCAATGCTAACTCCGCAGGGATACCACATGACCTTGTCCAGGGGGTGTTTTCGGACCAGCATCCGGAGCTGTTCCTCGAACTTGCCCCAGGTGGTCGGGTTGGAGTATGTACTGCAGTTGTATACGCGGACCTCCGGGGATCTGAAAGATGTCCCATCAAAAACATAAATGTAAAATGGTAGCCAAGGTAAAAAAAGTTTTGTTTGTAGTTTGTAGAGTTCATTGTCAAGTTCGTTTCATGTTTATACGGTAATATTCCGAAACGATATAATCTATTTAACACTCGCTCCACAATTTTCCTATGGAACCAATGAAAAAAAAGAAATAAAAAAAATTAAGACGAAAATTTTACCAAGAATTTAAGGAAAAGTACCTTCTGGCAACCCAGCCAAGGAGCAAACTAAAATCTCGAAATAATTTCAAGTTGAAGAAATTGGTGCACTAGAAACTGGCAACGTCGCTTTTCTCAGAAGAGTGACAACGTCGCAAACGGCGACCGTTTGCGACGTTGACGACTATTTAGCGGATCTAGACTGGGCGCTTGGGGGTCCAGGGTTCGATCCCCGGGTCGGCCATAATTTGTACCTTTTTTTGAATTTTGTATTTTATTTTAGCAATAAAATAAGATATTTTTTAATATAAATGAATATAAATAAACAAATCACTAAAATATAAAATATTTTTTTTGCAGTTCAGCGCCATCTATTCGATAGCCAGTTCGGTTTAGCTAAGCAAACGTAGTACACTTCTAAGAAGTTTAACTACATTCGTAATAGATGTCGCCGATTATTACGAGAATTTGCACCACACATTCAAGCGATTTAGCAAATTTGCTACGTTTTTTTAAAATGCGATTTATACTTTGTTTATCTATTAAATTTGAAAGATTACCGTTTTGCGTACCTAGACACAAATTATAATTTTTTAGACGACATTTTGACATAATCAAGTTCTGCATGTAGTCTTCCTGTTAATCAGTTGTATGAGAACATGGAGAAACGGAACGACCTAATCTAAAGTGCCAAGATATTGATCTTTCTAGTGGCTTCACTTCGTTTCGGGACAGTACGTAGCTCCACTGTCGTCTACCAATAGAAGGCGGTGGGGGCCAAATTCTCGGTTTTCGGAGAACACAAGTTACAGTCGACATTCCTTATCTTGTTCTCCTATTGTTCTATGCGTTCCATGAAGTCGACTTGACATAAGAAGGCGAAAACCGAGAATTGGCCACCTAGGCGTCGATTGCAAAGCGCTACTTAGTGTTTCGATTTTTCGGTTTGTAATAAGTTTTCGATATCTTAATTTGGAGATAGTCTCTATATCTAAATCTATCTTTAATATCTTCTCTTCTACCTATATCTTCTATCTATCTTCTAAACTATTTATTTATAACGAGATAACTTCTATAGAAACGACAAGGCTTATAGGTAAACCGAAAACACGAACGAAACGCTTGCGCGATGTAATTTAGCACAGCGCCATCTATTGGTTCATTTCTGAATTACGGTCCCGAAGCGAAGTAAATAGTAAAGAAGAAGAAGATATAAATAGTAATAGATAGAACGAGGCACGGAAACAGAGTCCGTGGAATTACCTATTATACAAATTAAAAAAAAAACTGTATAGATAGAAGATTAATAAGTAGGTATGAGTGAGACTTACTGGTCTTTAGCCGTCTCCCAAGCGACAGCAAGCAGCGTATCTATAGCCAGGTCGACGGGCAGCATGTCTGCGCGCGCGCCGTGCCGGCTGCCGAACACGTGCAGCAGGCCTTTGCCCGCGCCGACCACCACTCCCACGGGGCCGTTCAGGTTCTCCACCCAGCCCGGGAACGGGTGGCGGAGGGCGGAGATCACTGAAGGGAGGATAATAAAAGAAACGTGAAATGTACTTACACTTTGTATGCAAATAAATACTTGAATATCAGTCTAAGTCCATCCATCCATCTGGATGGCTGGCAGTCCACTACTGTGCGCTTTGCTAGGAACTTTCTGCCGTGTACGACAAAAATATGGAACGAACTGCCAGCCGGTATTTCCGGACCACTACCACCTACAAACCTTCAAGAAAAGGGCATATCTCGCTCTGAAAAGCCGGCAGCGCACCTGTGAATCCCCTGGAGTTGCAGGTGTTCATGGGCGACGGTAATCGCTTAACATTCAGGTGATCCGTCTGATCGTCTGCCCCTATCCTATAAAAAAAAATGTATATTCTGTCCCACTACAGGGGCAAAGGGCCACCATCATAGGACACACACACACACTCACATATACACACAAACACACTCACACATACACACAAACACACTCAAACATACACACAAATATTCTATTGCGCGCGCACACACACAGATACACACACGCATACACACAATATCTTTCATCGCGCGCGCATACACACCACACACATACAAACACACACACATGCACATACAAAACACCACACACGCATACACAATATCTTTCATTGCGCGCGCATACACACACACACACACCACACACCACACACATACCAAAACACACACACGCATACACAATATCTTTCATTGCGCGCGCCTCACACCACCACACACACATACACATACACACTCATCATGAAAAACCTGTAACACCTTAAAACACACACGTACTTAGGTTTACACAAGGAGTGGTGATGTTAAGTATTTTCCTTGAGGCACTCACCGATGGAAGGGCGGAAGATGGCGATGGGGTACGCGCCGCAGCCGTGCTGCTGCACCGCCAGCTCGGCCATCGCCTTAGTGAATGTGTACGTGTTCGGCTTGGGCTTTATCAACCTGGAATCATTTCAAAAGTAAAGTAAAGGATCAGCCTATATAATGTCCCACTGCAGGGCAAAGGCCTCCATCATAGAAATCAAGTCATCGCTACTATGATGGGATTACTTAGGCTTAATCACCACGCTTGCCTAATGCGGATTGGTGATCACAAACCCGAGCTATGTTCGAAAAATTCGAAACATACTTTTGCTCGACCCGGGAATCGAACCCGGGACCCCGAGATCACGGCCCGGTACTTAAACCACTAGACCAACGGGGCGTCGGAATCATTGGAAAGTTGCCAATATCTGTGGTATGGGTGATCGGTAGATGCATGATATGGAACGTGTAAGAGAACGATGTTTGAATTAGGATGTGTGAGAGTGAGAGGGAAGACGAATGGCCGCGGACGATGAAAGACGTGAGGAAGATGTAGTTAAAGGAACGATTTATTGAAATAGAAGAAGTTATACTCCAAAGCTGGTTTCCTTGCCCCACCATCATCCTAATCATCTGTTGTCTAAGGGTCTTTGGTGCAAGAACGTAAAATCTAGGCTTCATCTCCCATCATTCATTCGGTCAAGGAGGAGGGGGAGAGAGGGGGGATGTTTCCTCTTTCTTACAACCCTGGGATTATTAGGCTGGGCGTGAAACAGCATCTCAGCAGGCCTTCAGGGTGAGGATGACAGACTCAATGGTTATTGTTGTTCTTTCGTGCCTGTCAACCTCATATTTGGATCTCACCGCCGCTTACCATCGGGCGGAGTACCATCTTGATTGTCCTCAACATAAAAAAAATATCGCCATTTCCATTTGGTCCCTATGCCAAGAAGGCATCCAGGGTAAAGTGGAAGGCACTAGGTCACGCGGAAGGTCACACACGATAGACTGACCAGATAAAAACCATTGTGGGTGACTCAATGAACGAATGCGCCAGGATGACGGCTAGTCGAGAGAGATGGCGAGGCATCGTGAAACGCATTCTGTCTGCCCCTTCCGTCGGGAAAGCAAGCATGACGACCACGACCGCTCTGTCAAGAGTGCATCGATGAAGAAGCCAAGAAGGCGGGAAGTACCAAAGGACCAAAAATATCTCTATTTCTATTTGGTCCCTTTGCCAAGAAAGGGGGACGGCCCTCACCCACGGACGTATATATAGCTGTGACAAGGGGTGGGTCCCCCCTTGCAAACATCCGGCCGGGTGTCAGGCATCCCCCCCCCCCCCCCCCCGGAACTTGCAAAGTCATAGGGTAGGTCTCCTGCGGATCTCATCATTACTGACACGATCACGCAAGGTGATTCCGAGCATATCCCTCTCCATTGCCCTATGAGTGACTGAGCCTTCTTATGTCAATCCAGGCCCCAATGGGGGGGGGTCCGGACCCGCTGGACCCCCCCCCCCCTTATATACGTCCATGCTTTCACCTGTCAGTGATGGTGTCGAGCAGCTCCTCGGGCACGGCGCTGGTGAGCGCCAGCAAGCTCTCCAGCGCGATGGGCGTCGGATACACGCGCTCCTCCACGACGCTCTGGTCCGAGTTGCTGTACGCCGTCGACACGTACACCAGCGCCTGGGGACGGACAAATGCAACGTAGTTGTTAAGTTAAGGGATACCGGCAGGGCTGGATCGTGAATTTTGGGGCCCAGTAGGCCTAACATGCGCACCACGACTAAATTTTGTCGACCCTCGTTCGCGAGAGCGCATCCTTAATCCCGCTCATCACTCAGTCAGGTGAGCGAGAAGCATCTTGCGCCGAAATAATACGAGTGTCGACAAATTATCTCGTGGCGCGCATGTTAGCCCGGCAGGAGGCCAATTCTCGGCTTTCGCCTTCTATGTCGAGTCAACTTCATGGAATGGGCGTCTGTCTGTCTGTATTTCTCTTTCTTTCACGGCAAAACGGAGCGACGAATTGACGTGATTTTTGAGTGGAGATAGTTGAAGGGATGGAGAGTAACATAGGCTACAATTTGTCCCTTTCTAAGCCCCCTTTTTAGAGAAGTGGGGGCCGTGAGCGAAGGCGCGGACAAAAGCTAGTATCATCATAAAAAAAAGAACGTACCTAACTAACAGACAGGCAGACAGAGTTACTTTCGTATTTATGTATTTATGTGAGGGTACCGGAGGCCCACCCGGGGGGAAGGGGATAAAAGGTTGGCAGCGCACTTGTAACTCTACTGGTGTTGCAGGTGTCCATGAGCGGCGGCATTGCTTACCATCAGGTGATCCGTCGGCTCGTCTGCCGCCTATATCATAAAAAAAAAAAATATAATATGAGTTAGGATTAGGATTCATTGCCAAAATAATTGACACCAGATGTCTTCAAACATCGCTAGATGGCGCTAGTAGTACAATAACTGACACAACCATACATGACACAATGCTGTTCCCACTGACCTGCATGTTGGGCAGCTCGTCGCAGAGCTGCAGCACGCTGATGACAGGGTTGAGGTTCTGCTGCACAGCGTTCGTGAGGCTCTCGTGGAACTTCAGCGTGGCCGCCGAGTGGAACACCACGGACACCTGATGAGGAAAGAGATATCGAGTCGACTTCATTGAACGCACAACCAATAGGAGAACCTATTTTGTCCGCATATTTCACTTTGACAGAACGTCCTGTTATTTATTTGATCGTTTACTTATACTCTGATTTATAATCATGTAATATCAACTGACAGTTGGCGGGTTGCCGCGTTATCGTAATACAAAAATAGTGTCGGTCGTGAGTAATCGAAAAGTTCAATTGCGATTCAATTATTTTTCATTTTCTTTTCATGACTTAATTGTCAGAGTATTTATGTCGAACATAACAGCTATGAGTTGTCAGATTAATTCATTTAAATAAAAAAACAATTTATCGATTTTTACTCTTTATTGTTGTCTTCATGTTCATTCAAACCAGCTCTATGCATTACGTATAAAATGTTCAATAATAAATTCAATTGTTCGCTCACCATTCAATTATAACAGCACTAGTGCACTTAGGAGGCAACATTAAAAAAAATAAAGGTCGATTGTAGCTGTCAGTTGATATTACATGATTATAAATCAGAGTATAGTTACTACCCGTGCGGATAAACGCTGGGATTAGAAATGGCGGCGCAACTATTCACCTCTCGCTCGCACACTATTTGTGTCTATACTCGCACACGTGGGTACAGACTGACAAAAAAAAAGCTGCGTTTTAATAAAAATTTGTGAGCTAGTTTTTCCGTGGTTTTGAACCTTTCGTTAGTCTTGTCATATTTTGTTAGAAAGGTACGTTATTCCTTATTACTATAGGCTATGTATGTACCACGAGCGAAGCCGAGGCGGACCGCTAATAAATGTATATGTTTGTGACAACAAATTCGTTTATAAATGCGATAATTATAAATTATTATTTGTTTATAAACCATTTCTTTTTAGAAAAAAAGAATTTATCGCAATCTGAATTATTTTCATAGATTTTTTACATAAATATAGTAAAAATACTACTTACAAAATAACAAAACCTACAAAACATACATATATATTATTTGAATTAATAAAATAACAAAAAATTTTCAATGCTAACGATATTTTCTACGATTTTTCAGTTTACTTATATTTAATTATAATTTTACGTACTTAGTATGCTGACGGTACCGACTCGTCGGTCCGCCATTTCTAATCCCAGCGTTTATCCGCACGGGTAGTACTTATTATTTACTAGCAGCCGCCCGCGACTCCGTCCGCGTGGAAAAGTAACTTTTTACCCCCCTTTCAGCCCCTTACAACCCCCTTTTCGCAATAAAAAGTAGCCTATGTCCTTTCTCAGGGTCTAGTTATCTGTATACCAAATTTCATTTAAATCCGTTGAGTAGTTTTGGCGTGAAAGAGTAGCAGACAGACAGACAGACAGAGTTACTTTCGCATTTTATAATATTAGTATGGATTTTAGTTACTTATTAACCACAGAATAAGTACTTTAGTACCTAATAGTTGGTTGGTGAACATGTGAACATTTACATACCTTTAACCACGTGTTCTACCAACCATTCTAAACAACATTGTGTTAAGACTTTAGAAAATTCGCATAAAAAAATTTCATCTTTTCATTCAAAGTCGGTCAAGTGACTTGGTCATTTTGTATGGGGAGTCAACATTTTTTTCGAAGAATTTAGAAAAGTTGTTTTAAACAAATGTTGTTCAGAATGGTTGATAGATCAACGTGGTTAAAGAGATGTAAATGTTTACAGATACACCCGTATAGTAGGTATAATTTATTTTCATATAACCACATGAAGTGGTCTTGTCTTGCCATGCACGAACCACTAACTTACCGACAAACCAATATTTACTATGATTAAACAAACACATTGTACGTTATTTAGCGAGTGGCCGCTGAATGCAACGCAAATATGGCAGGTACAGTCAGCGACACATCTACCACAACCTGTCAAATTCCTCAATTGATATTCAACCTAATACGTATGACAGTAAGATGAGAATCGATTGAATATATTTGACAGTTTTGTATGCTTTGTACGTTCCAAGTTGGTTTATTTAATGTGTAGATAAATAGTCTAATTTAATTTGATTGTTGGAATAATTTAATCAAGTTCAAGATCCTGTTCTTACTTAATAGTAGATGGTATGAGTACCTAATTTATTGTTACCTACGTATCTTCTTTTAAATATACAGGATAGTCTAACTAATGACGTCAATAAATTTATTTTAGATTCTTCACACCAGGTGGTATGAAAAATACCCCATGTATGTTCAGCGATTTTTTGTAGTTTTGAGTTATACACTTTTTTAAACCGAAAATGCGAAATGCTAGCGTGCTGTAATCGATGCCCAGCGCCATCTATTGGTAGACAGTGTCTCGACTACAACTACTGCCCCGAAACGAAGTGAGGGCGGGCGAGACTGCCGTACTTGAACTTGTTCCCCTTCCCCGCTACCCCGCGACACCGCCCGCTACCCGCTGACATCATGGTTACCTCGTCCCCGCCACCGCCTGTCACCCCGCAGGACGGTCGCGCACGTAGTTGTCGGAAACACTACATCATCAATATTATATAGGTATACTTACCATTGAACATGTTTTTTTGTTTTTTTTTTTCAAAAAACCTCTGAGTCAATTTTATAAAATTTATATGGACCACCTTGAATGATGGCTACCAAAACAAAAAAAGAATCATAAAAATCATTCATAAAATGGCGAGAATCCGATAACTAGTTAACCTACTTACATACAAAAAAAAACATACGGATCGAATTGAGAACCTTCCTCGTTTTAGAAGTCGGTTAAAGACATCTTTAAACATTTACTTAAGTCCTTTACAGAACATTTATGAATGTCAAATTTTATAATCTAACGGGAAAAAGTCGGAGGATGACGCTCTGTGTACTCACATTCCTCATCTCAGCCACGGCCTCCCGGGACAGGCCGAGGCCGGGCAGCGTGATGTCCCCAGACACGATGCTCATCTTGTCCAGCCGCGCCGGACACGACTGCCGGATGTTGTCGAACACCTGTGCACCACATATGCATCTTAAATTATCCTCTCCCATGGGCATACCCAGCCTAGGTTCTTAATCAGATTTTTTACTAGCTAGGTACTTATAAAGAAAAAAAAATGTGGTAGGTGGCAGACGAGACGGATCTGATGGTAAGCGATAGAAACCTGCAACACCAGTAGAATACAAGTGCGCTGCCGACCTTTGACCCCCTTTCCACAACCATAGGAGCGCCACTCGTTGAAGCTAACATGAAGATGCATGAGGAAAAATAGGTGTTCCATTGGTTCAAAGCTGCTAGATGGAGAAGGCGCGATCGTCGTGACCTGTCACATAAGTTTCAACCGTGAGGGAGCCACGCTTCGGCATGAGGCTGGCTCTACAGAAGACTGGTGTGAAGCAGTGCCTGCGCTGCGTTTCGTCAAGTTAGCGAGGGTAGAGGTCTAATTGGGGAGAAAGGGGGTTATAGTTTAGCAGCGCACTTGTGACTGTACTGGTGTTGCAGGCAGCGGCTACGCTACCATCGGTGATCAATTTGCTCGCCAGCCTGCCACATACGTCGAGGGATACCTGAGACTCTTTGAGGACTTGCAGCCGCTTCTCCGGGGCCTGGTCTTTCTTCCTCCGCACCAGCAGGAACAGCCGCTCCACGTCGGGGCACGTGCTCAGTAGACGCTCAACCAGCACCTGGCAGAGAATAGAGAATATACCTACCGTCCATCTCAACAAATCATGGTAAGAGTGTGTTGAGAAGAGTGACTTATTTCTGGCGCAGGTGCTCCTTGCACTTACTTCTGGGACCAGTTATTTTTACATGCGGGTATACTTAGAATTATTATATTTCACTACATCGATCTGACACCTGTCCAATAGGGACATGTCTACACCCTGTCCTGCATGTATGTACATAGGGCCAGCACATCAAGTTACTACAATCTGTCAAATTCCTCAGTTGATATTGAACCAAACACGTCACCAAAAAGTGAGGTTCCATTGAAGAAATTTGACAGATTGTAGTAACTTAATTGATGTGCTGGCCACCGTACTTAATTTGATGAAATAAATTATTTGTATTATTTGTATCTGATCATGGGGGTACCCACTACATACATGGACCGGGAATCGCCCAGTGGGGCGCCCCAGATATCGCTGGATGGACCAGGTCAAGAAGGATCTTGATCACCTTCAAAGGCCATGGCAAGAGGTGGCTGAGAATAGAGCGGAGTGGCGAATTCTCGTGTCGGAGGTCAGGATCCACTTCGGATTGCTGAGCCAGCGTAGTATGGACCTACCCAGGCTCTGGGCCAGAGGGGGGCAAATCAGAGTTTTTTACAAGCTAGGTGTTTATAAAGCAGGTCCCGCCCTCGCTTCGTTTCGGGACAGTAGTTCCACTCTCTACCAATAGATGGCGTTGGACGTTGATTGTATCACGCAAGTGTTGTGTATTTTCGGTTTAGTTATAACCCCTGGCGTGGGATTTATTGGGATGGGATTAACCTCTTCCTTTATTAATGCGGCAGCGGTGATTACTTACCAGCACAGACCCGCTTGCTCATTTGCCGCCTCTAGGGAACTCTATAAGTTCCTCAGAAAATTGTGTCATTCATGACCTTGGCGCATTATAAAAGCAATCTGTATAGTCCGGCTGGCGGGGCTTTAGCATGAATGGGCCGGCTCTACCGAATAAGTGTCAAGTGATACCACGGCCTTACAGAATACCGGCGTGAAACAGCGCTTGCGCTGTGTTTCCACAAGAGAGTTGAGAGTGGGTACCGGAAGCGCATTTGAAGGAAGAGGGGTTAAAGGTTCTGGTTTCAGATGTCTATGGGCGCCGCGGCACTGGCAGGCTGCATCGCTTCCATCAAGGTAGCGGTTGTCTGCGGGGTTGTTTGACACTTACACAACCAACTATCTCCTTCATTTGATCTTTGGTGACCGATTAGGCCCCAAACCCTTACCATGCATAATGCATTATGTAAATCTACGCTTCCTTTTCTCGAAGCAAACTATTTTCTTACAATTACACGCGTTGTAAAGACATTGTAAAATAAAATGTTTACGTCGGACCAGGGATCGAATACCGACCCTTGACCCTTCTTTGTTAACTAGAAAGTCTATTGCATGGTCACTAAGTTTACATAATGAGTAAACATGTAAGTACAAATTACTTAAGTTGCTGGTTAGTAGGCGAAATTAATCCATACTAATCCATACTAATATTATGAAAAAAAAAATGAAAAATGTTTATTATTAGACAAAAGTTGGTTAACATATTATAAATGCGAAAGTAACTCTGTCTGTTCCTGTCTGCATGTCTGTCTGTCTGTCTGTCTGTCTGTTACTCTTCACGCCAAAACTACTGAACGGATTAAATAATACTAGCGGCCGCCCGCGACTCCGTCCGCGTGGAAAAGTAACTTTTTTACCCCCCCTTTCAACCCCTTACAACCCCCTTTTCGCAATAAAAAGTAGCCTATGTCCTTTCTCAGGACATTTCATTTAAATCCGTTGAGTAGTTTTGGCGTGAAAGAGTAGCAGACAGACAGACAGACAGAGTTACTTTCGCATTTATAATATTAGTATGGATTTGGTATACAGATGATCTAGACCCTCAGAAAGAACATAGGCTACTTTTTATTGCGAAAGGGGGTTGTAAGGGGTTAAATGGGGGGTAAAAAGTTACTTTTCCACGCGGACAAAGTCGCGGGCGGCCGCTAGTTAGGTTATAAGTACTTAATCATCAACTGGCAAGCGAACTTGTATACCTACTCTGATTCATAACCATGTAAACTGACAGATGTCAATGTGCCATCCCCATAGATTATCATTCAATTCGCGAGTAAAACGTGATTAAAGGGATGTAAATGTTCACAGATACACCCTGTATCATCTAGATGCAGGATACTGGTCTACCTACTCACCTTCCCCATGAAGCCAGTGGCTCCGGTGATGAAGAGGGAGCGCCCTGCGTAGAACTGCGGGATCTGCGGGCCCCTCATCGCGGCACGAGGACACCATGGCTGGAACAAGGAGCTTAGCTTTACCAGAGGACTAGCAAGGCAGCAGGCTTGATGGTAGCCTGCGCTGCAAGCAGGCCCACCGCCTGGGAAGGAACGTGAGGCGAGCAGGCGGATCATCTGATGGTAAGCAATAGGGTACTTGACTATTTTTTTTTATGTGTTTAATCAAAAGACCCCTCTATTAAAGAAACATTGTTGAAAGAATTATTTGATTCTGATTTGAATTACCTGAGATATCACAACTTTAAGAGCACATATTTTACGCGGGCCCAAAAACGCTCTATACAAATGGCTACCAACATGTGACGTCACACGCTGGTGTCTTGTATGCGCGTCTAGCAAATTTTGTTTGGTAGGTATGGTGGTGGTGGTTTGTTTGGTCAAATGTTTCGTTTATGTACATAGTTTTATAATAAAAATTTGTGTTTAATGTGTGGGTAGTTCAATGATATAATTATTTTTATATAATAAACTTTAAAATGGACTTGCCCATGAAACTTTGAATGCTCACAAAACCAGCTAGACGTTATATTTTTTAGCTGAAAATTTAGGCTATTGGTTTCTTATTTACCAATATTTTGGTAAAGTATCAATATTTTTTACTACATCGAAGTATTAGTCCAACTACCCTATTGCCGCGCAGCTATGGACACTTGCAACCACCTTTTATCCCCTTCCCCCGGGTGGGCCTCGGTACCCTCCCTATAACCTCGGCCGAAACACAGCACAGGGGCTGTTGCTTCTGCCGCGAACTATAAAACTATGGAATGAACTGATCACCAGCGGTATTTCCGGACCGATACGACCTGCAACCTTTAAAAAGCGAGCGTATGATCTTAACAAGTTCGGCAGCGCACTGCGACTCCTCTGGTGTTGCGGGGTCCATGGGCGGCGGTAATCGCTTAACGTCAGGTGATCCGTCTATTCGTCTGCCCCCTATCTCATAAAAAAAAATAAGGGGACTAGCAAGGCAGCAGGCTTGATGGCAACCGATTTGATAGCAGAGGACCTGTTGGAAAGTGAACACAAAATACAATACAAAATAATTTATTTCTTTTTAACCCAGGTAACATCAAAGTATACAAAACTGTCATTTTTTTTCAATCAACTCTCGTCTTACTGTCATACGCATTAGGTTGAATATCAATTGAGGAAATTTGACAGGTTGTGGTAACCTGATGTGTGGCTGACTGTACATACAGGGCCGCCGCAAGCGGGCGTGCAACGCGTGCCTAATATTGGCTCACCTCAGCCTGATGATGAGCAAGAGCAGAGCCCACGTACTCACTAGTGGCGTAGCGTGGGTCGATCGCCCGGGGCGGAAGATGATTTTGCCACACCTATCCTAAACCCCTCCTGAGATAACACAACTTAAATAAATAAATAAATTGAGACAACATCACATACATTGCCCTGGACCCCAAACATTATCACTCATTCGCGAGTAAAACGTGATTGATTCTGTGGGTAACTGTGAAACAAGCCGCATCGGTTGATGCAATCCAAAGATTTTAATTAGTATCTAGTGGTTTTTAGTGTACAAATTCGGTGTTACTTTGTGCAGTGAAGTGCCGCAGGGTGATATTAATATAAGAATCATTGAATTGTGTCGTTTTTAACACTGCTATTGTGTGTCGAGTGATTTGTCACGTGAACAACTTGCTTTGACCTAATAGAGTCTTAAACCTACGGCTTTGTTAAAAATAGTCGCCACAGAATCCTTAGGACATTAAAACGCTAAACACCGGCGTTTTATTGAGTGACTGTGACTTCGACTGACTTCGACTGTTGACTACACTTTATCAACCTACACTTGACATTGGCAAAATTAAATGTGTCGTGAACACAATACAAGCCATTAACAAAAAAAAAAAAAGAGTAAAACGTGATTAAAGGGATGTAAATGTTCACAGATACACCCTGTATCATCTAGCTACAGGATGGTCTACTCACCTTCCCCATGAAGCCAGTGGCTCCGGTGATGAAGAGGGAGCGCCCGGCGTAGAACTGCGGGATCTGCGGGCCCTCCTCGCGGCACGAGGACACCATGGCTGGAACAAGGAGCTTAGCTTTACCAGAGGACTAGCAAGGCAGCAGGCTTGATGGTAGCCTGCGCTGTAAGCAGGACACCGCCTGGGAAGGAACGTGAGGCGAGCAGGCGGATCATCTGATGGTAAGCAATTGCCGCGCCGCTCATGGACACTTGCAACAACCTTTTATCCCCTTCCCCCCGGGTGGGCCTCCGGTACCCTCACTATAACTCGGCGAAACACAGCACAGGGGCTGCTGCTTCTGCCGCGAACTATAAAACTATGGAATCAACTGTCACCAGCGGTATTTCCGGACCGATACGACCTGCAAACCTTCAAAAAGCGAGCGTATGATCTTAAAAGTTCGGCAGCGCACTTGTGACGCCTCTGGTGTTGCGGGTGTCCATAGGCGGCGGTAATCGCTTAACGTCAGGCGATCCGTCTGTTCGTCTGCCCCCTATCTCATGAAAAAAATAAGGGGACTAGCAAGGCAGCAGGCTTGATGGCAACAGATTTGATAGCAAGGGACCAGTTTTAAGTGAACACAAAATACAGTACCTACAGACAGCCACACATCAGGTTACTACAATCTGTCAAATTTCTTCAATCGAACCTCACCTTTATGTCAAACGCGTTTGGTTTAATACCAACTGAGGAAATTTGACAGATTGTAGTTACGATGTGTGGCTGACTGTACAAAATAATTTATTTCTTTTTAACCCAGGTAACAGCCATACATCAAAGTATACAAAACTGACATTTTTTTCAATCAACTCTCGTCTTACTGTCATACGCATTAGGTTGAATATCAATTGAAGAAATTTGACAGGTTGTGGTAACCTGATGGCTGACTGTACATACAGGGCCGCCGCAAGCGGGCGTGCAACGCGTGCCTAATATTGGCTCACCTCAGCCTGATGATGAGCAAGAGGAGACCCCACGTACTCACTAGTGGCGTAACGTGGGTGTCGATCGCCCGGGGCGGAAGATGATTTTGCCACCCTCTATCCTAACCCTCCTGAGATAACACAACTTAAATAATAAATAAATTGAGACAACATCACATACATTGCCCTGGACCCAAACTAAGGTTTTCCCTTGTACTATATATGGAAACCAGAAACAACGAAGGAACTACAAACACCCAGACCCAAAACAAATATCTGTTTCATCAACAAACATTTGTCTTGATGCGGGAATCGAACCGTTGCGTCTCAACCGGCGCTCAAACCACTACGCCAAATGGGTCGTCGCTTATAACGCCGGGTCGCGTTATAGTAGCTATCACTAGCTTAACCAGAAGGAGTTTGAATCGTTTCTTGAAGATTTGAATGTCGTAGGTACCTAAGTAGTTGAAGGCTCTTATATATCCACCATGGCTTACTTTGAGTCGCTGCGCCTAGTTAGTTTTACCTATTTCTAGTCGTAACTCAGATGTTTATTTACTAACTAGGTAGTTATTTACTTCCAGCACATGACCAAGGTAATTCAATCTAGGCAAGCACTCACGAGTCGTCACGCCTGACCAATATTGACTCATTGCGCTCGAGCAGCAAGATGAGTGCCGCACATTACAGATCATAAATATTAAACGTATAGTATAGTATCTTAATTCTTCTATGGGTACCTTAATACCTACTATATATAAAGAGATGAGTTTTTAAGAAATCGACGAGCATATAGGCAAAACTAGGCAATACAAAATGAAAAAAACGCTTGCGCGATGTAATCGACGCCCAGTGCCATCTATTGGCAAATTTGTTATAATTTACTTATAGTATTACTTTTCCCTTTAAGGAAAAGATCGCTTTTCGCGATTATCGCTATGATACCGCCGATTATAAATTCCCCTATGACTACAGCATTAGATTTCTACTTACCTAAATAAATAAATAAAATTCATTGTTATCAACCAATTGGTCACATTATATCATTAACATACCTATACATATACTAGTAACAAAACATTTATTCATAAGTATATTATATCTAAGTAAATAATCATAAATCCATATCCATACTTCCATACTTAATATTATAAATGCGAAAGTAACTCTGTCTGTCTGTCTGCTACTCTTTCACGCCAAAACTACTCAACGGATTTAAATGAAATTTGGTATACAGATAATCTAGACCCTGAGAAAGGACATAGGCTACTTTTTATTGCGAAAAAGGGGTTGTGAGGGGTTGAAAGGGGGGTAAAAACTTACTTTTCCACGCGGACGGAGTCGCGGGCGGCCGCTAGTTAAATTATAAATTCAATTTGATTAAACCTTCATGCATCTATATTTTGATTGCCTCATTTACGATGTTACTCGACTTTTTATTATGTAAGGTCATAAAAACTAACAAAATGGACAAACACGACAGCTGAATGCTTTAACATTGAAGGAGTTGTTAGCGCTGGGAATCTAAGCAAATAAATAAATTGTAAAAGGTGAGAAGGGGGACACATGGCTGCGTGTCCACCGAAGCGGATAGCGAAGTGAAATCGACCGATAGAAGAAGTTTGTTTGTCATGTAGCGGAGTTTTTATGCCATTCTATTGGCGGAATTCACTTCGCTCCACCCCGCTCCCTAAATTTCTGTAATGACAAGCAGATAAAATCTCTGTGATGCTTGATTCTTAAGCTACCTAATGATTTTTTTTTATTTACCATCAATTTTCACGGGCACTGATTCCGTACCTTTTTTGTGCTTGCTATTTTTACAATATTAAAAATAAATTTGCTCCGCGATATAATTAAATTAAATTTAATAACAATCATAAGAGGTATATACCTATGCATTAGTAAGAGTAAGAATTAACGTAGATAGTAATAAACATTAGCAAGAGTAAGTTCTTACTTTATTTGACAACACAACACATTAACACATAGACAAAGAGACAAAATAAACAGGACAGGACATAGTGGTTGCGGCCAACAAGGTTCAGCCTCAGCATGATGCTTCAGTACGAACCTACATTTATTTATTTATTTATTTATTTATTGGACCACCAACATAAGTTACATAAAGAAATAGTATCTATTAATTAATTCATTTCCTGACATTTCTTGACAATTTTATATTAAATTAATTGATATTATTGACTGATAAATGTTATGTATTCGACTGATGTAATTTAATTGTTTGATGAAATTAATACTGATGTAATTTAAGTGAATGTGTGTTTTTTTTAATTTTATTATATTAATGAATTCAATAATATGTTATTGTCAATGCAGTCAATTAACTTAATGAAAATCAAAATAATATTATGTATTTGCATGCTTTAGTTTCTAGCAGAATGTGCTGTTCAACCAAATAATATAAGACCTCGACATAATTATGTACCACATTTTATGCAAATAAAAGATTTATTATTATTATTATTATATTACATAACGATCTGCTAAGCAAAACGAGTGGTCAAGAAACCCCCGTCTCCCCTACTACGCATGAAAGAAGCCTCTTTAATAGGCTGTAAGGACGTTTTGTTTGACGGAAACATCTTCAACTTTTTACGCCACTCTGAAAACCTGAAGTGGTCACGTTCTTTAAGAAACGTGACTTCAGAACCAGCCCCTTCACCTTGGAGATGCGAAGTTTTCCAAACGCATCATCATCTCAATAATTCATCATTTTGGGTTTTTGGAAGAAAGAAAGATGAAACATTTAATAATCTGGACACACATAAGTACCTACCTACTACGCTTCAATTCAATTCAATTCAATTCAATTCAATATGTTTATTGCTTCTTCATAATATGTTGTAACAAAGATTTTAGTTTAAAGTATTTTAAGTTACAATATGGACCCAGTCGGGCACTGCAAACATTTTGGAGACTATAGGGTATATATTTGACTCATCTCGATATAACTAGGAAAAAACATTGATTGTTTATCAAAATGTTGGTAAACAAGAACCAATAGCCAAAATTTTCAGTTAAAAATAAAAAAAAACAACTAAAAATTTTCTTAAATTGAGGGGTCTTTTGTTTAACGTCGTAACGCCCAGACAGCAGACACAATGGAAAATCAATTGTTTTATGCCTTTTAAAAGGCTTATGGGCCTTACGACGTTAAACACAAAAACATTTAGTCAAATAGGTAGTGTTTTTTTATTTAATCTAATATTCAAAACGTTACTAACGTGAAAGGGACAGACTCGGTATTACATGGATCTCACAACTTTTTACGGTAGATTAACTGAGTTGCGAGACTTGGTCTATTGTTTTTTTATGGGATCTCATTTCATTTTGTAGATAGCCTTATCTGGGGGCACGGCAGTGCCCCCACCAAGTCGAGTAAAAAAGCGGCACGGCCGTACCATCCTTTTCTCGAAGCAATTCAGGCCATTTTCGACCCCCTGTAACTTCGTTGTGGATAACACTAGAAGACTGAATTTTCAGTAACCACGCAGGCATTGTAAAGACACGGTATATTTCAAATTTCAATAAATTTGAACCAGTAGCTTAAGAATTATAACGGGCCAAAGTTTTTTAATTTTGTCACTCACTGACTCACCGATCATCAAAATTCTAAGGCACTTTTAGCATACCTCGAACCTTCGAATTTGGAACATAAGTAGTGTTTGGTGTATGAATTAAGGAAAAACTAAAATATTTTTAAATTTTGATCCGGTTTGCTAGATATATGAACTTCAAAATAACTTTGTAATCCTATATAAATATCATACCGGTATATAGGATTACCACGTTATATTTGCAGTTCAATAGATTTTAAGAATTTTCTACAAAAAGGAATGAGATCCTATCAAAAACAATACTTGTCAAAAAAACCGTAAAAAGTAGTGAGATCCATGTTTTGCCAAGTCGGTTATTCATTTATTGACTTGGCAATCACATTAAACAACCGAATCAATTTAATGCATTACTTGTGATATATATTGTGTGATTGCCAAGTCAATAAATGAATAACCGACTTGGCAAAACATGGATCTCACCACTTTTTACGGTAGTTGCCAGACTTGTTTTGACAAGTATTGTTTTTGATGGGATTTTTCTTTCCGGTGCCTTAACTGCAAATGTAATTTTGTATCTGGAGGTATATGTATGGGATTACAAAGTTACTTATGCAGTTAATATGAGGCAAATAGACCGCCACAAATACGTTTTAGTCGGATGTGAACATACGACCTATCGTCGGAAAAGCGGACGTCCGGTCCTCTCAAGTCTACAAATGTCAAATGTAAAAATATTGACAAAGGATATCCTACATCCGACAATGTTAACGTGACGTAATGGCCAAGTGTGAATGGAAAGGTTCCTTAGTTATACAGACAGCCACACATCAGGTAACTACAACCTGAAAAATTGCCTTAATTGATATTCGACTTAATGTGTTTGACGTTAAGATGACAATCCATTGAAGAAATTTGACAGTTTTGTATACTTTGATTGTTGTATTGTACGTAAAATAAGCTATTTGACCATATTTTTTGAGGTTGATAGCCATTAAAAATTCACACATTGCATACATTGACGTGACTCCGTAATATTAAGTAGCAGATATCAGACGACAGAGGAAACATAATACTTAAATGCAATATTACACCCACTGAACAAACACAAATGTTTGAGTGCCAGGGAGGGGATCGAACCCACGACCTTTGTTGGCGTATGACATAGGTTCACTCACTACCAAATGCGCCATCCGGCCAGTCAACATAAAGTTAAGTAAAGTCAGCCCATAAGGTCCTACTGCAGGACAATCCATCATAGAAATCAAGTCATCGCTACTATGATGGGATTAGGCTTAATCACCACGCTTGCCTAATGCGGTGCGGTGATCACAAACCCGAGTTGACTATTAGAAGTAGTAGCAGTCAACGCGAAATATTATTTCAAGAAGGCCTCTAAAATGTTACATAAGTATAAATATCTGCCTATATACTGTCCCACTGCAGGGCAAAGGCCTCCATAGAAATCAAGTCATCGCTACTATGATGGGACTGTTACATAGTCAACTTTATTTCCTTTGCAATGTCATGAATGGTTCGATGTAATAATGCATTGTTCTCTGCATACTACAATGTTTATTGCATACGACTAGCTGTAGGTATATACAGGCTGTTTATTAGATTTTCGCGTTGCATTATAACTATAAAACTTATGACCACAGCTGCTGCAACGTAGCCGAAACGTCAGTAAGTACAATAATGTACTAAATCATTTAAACTACTACTAAACTATTTAAATACTATGTTAACATCTTTATATGTACCCATGATTATTCCGAATAAATAAATTCATTTGCAATAATATATCCGCACACCACTGTTACGTCCTTCAACTTGCCTCCGGCCGTCACTCCCGTCCATTTTGGGGACAGTAATGGCTTCTTCATTATGGAATCATGGCCGAATTACTTACACCCTTAATAAGGCAATGGGAAAACTGTTCCCACCTGATTTTGAACCTTATCTGTCGAAACTTAAGAGCGACCAGTGTAATTTTTCGTTGACTATATTCTATTATGGGTCTCTCAGCGACTATCGGGGATTGTTTTCCTGCAGTGAAGGCGACCATCTTTTTAAGGTTCCATCAATCAAATCAAAATCATCTATATTTGCATAGCGTAATGTAATTCTTCCTAGATACATTAGGAGTCTAGGACCGAAGGACACGCTACCTTACTTCGTAAAAAAATAACAAAAAAAAAAATATTAGATATAATAATTCACATATTGGAGCGAATCAAATTATCAATTATCAAAATATTATCAGATAGAGTGCGCAATTCTGATATTACGCTCCAAGACTGGAATAGCAGATGTAGGTCGAAAAGCTGCAAAACTGAAGTGGGACTGGGCGGGTCAGGTGTGCAAAATGAGCCCCGAAAGATGGACAAAAATCGTCACCCAATGGCGGCCAATCGATGGTCACCGTCGACGGAGCAGGCAAAGAAAAAGATGGTGTGACGAATTGTATACCTAAGTATGTCCAAGATTCACAAGATTGGCAGTCAAGGGCGTTAGACAGGTATCTATGGAGGAACTTGGGGGAGGCCTTTGCCCAGCAGTGGGACTCTATAGGCAAGCTAAAAAAAAACACATTGTATCTGTGAACTTACATCCCTTTAGCCACGTCTCCTACTGACCATTCTGACCTACATCTGGGGGCACGGCAGTGCCCTTGCCAAGTCGACCAAAAAAGCGGCACGGCCTACCATCCTTTTCTCGAAGTAGTTCAAGCCATTTTCAACCCCCTTTAACTTCGTTTTGGTTAAAACCAGAAGCTAGAATTTTCAGTAACTGAGCAGGCATTGTACAAACACGGTATATTTCAAATTTCATTCACTTTGAACCAGTAGTTTAAGAATTATCACGAGTCAAAGTTTCTTAATTTTGTCACTCACTCACTCACTGACCGATCATCAAAGTTCTAAGGCACTTCTAGCAGACATAAAACCTTCAATTTTAGAATATTAATTAGTGTTTAGTGTATGAATCAAGGAAAAGCTAAAATATTTTTCATTAGTTTTCTACATACATAAACTGCATAAGTAAGTTTGTAATCCGATACATACACCCTTAGATACAAAGTTATATTTGCGGTTAAGGTACCGGAAAGAATGTGCTATAATGGACTTTTAGCTGTGTCAAAATCAGCAACAACAGCTTTTTTTTAGATCTGTAGAACTTCAATTATCCGAACTTCGACTATCCGAATCGCCGATTATCCGAATCACTTTCAGAAAAAAAATTGTACAAAAAAAGTCTAAGTGCGCTATTATTCTTCCCCCCACGAAGCCAGTGTTTGCGCGTTCGCTCACTATTGTCCTTCCCTTATCATGTTTCTTTCATTTAATTCATTAAAAAAATAGTGCAATATCAAAACGTGGCTTTTTTTTCTCTCCAATGGCAATTTAAAAAAAAACTCCGATTATCCGAATCCGAATGGGTCCAATTCATTCGGATAATTGGAGTTCTACTGTACCTATATACAAACAAATTTATTAAAGTCAAATCAAATCAAATCAAATCAAATCAAATCATTTATTTGTAAGACACAGGTGACAAGAAACAGATGTTAAAAGAAAAATTAGAAGTAGCACTAGTCTTGCCCTTTTGTCAAGTAGGTACTTATCATTTAATTTATGGCATTATTAGGTATTTATTTCCATTAGTAACTAAGTAGGTACATACAGCCACAAATCAAAGTATACAAAACTGTCGTATTTCTTCATTGGATTGTCATCTTACTGTCAAACACATTAAGTTGAATCAATTGAGGAAGACAGTTTGTGATAACATGATGTGTGATTGTCAGTACCTACCTGTTTTTTTTTTATGTGATAGGTAGCAGACGAGCAGGCGGATCACCTGATGGTAAGCAATTGCCGCCGCCCATGAACACATGCAACAAGTGCGCTGCTAACCTTTTATCCCCTTCCCCCCCGATGGGCCTCCGGTACCCTCACTCACTCGGCGAAACACAGCACAGGGGCTGCTTCACGCCGGTTTTCTGTGAGTTACCTGTTTACTAAAGCCACCTCATAACAACAAATAAATATTATTATTAGTATTTAATGAAAGACAATTTAAATTAAACAGTAAATTAGGTAGGTATATTTAAAAAGAAAATACTTTTACTGTATTGATATGGGTTTGATTAATTTTGAAAAACAGTTTAGTAACAAACCACATTACACGCGAGCGGAGCCGCCCGGCGTCCATAAGTTTATAATAAAAGTAAAATTAAAAAAAAACTTACCTTTTGATTTATTTTTTTTCACAAACCGGAGTCTCACTCCGATACTCTAAAAACTTTTCACTTGTTGACACAGAATTATATTTTTTTTTTGTTAACCTTTATTTTTTTTTTCAATAATCACCGCCACTTTTTGTCCAAATTTTTTTTTTTCTTGTTTTTTTTTCGCTATTTTTTTAAATTTATTTTTATTTGTGAACCAACACGGTTGCAGTACAGAGTGGCGGGTGAGGTACTGAAGTCCTAGGTCCGGCTGACTTGCGCACGCGCCGCCACAGTAAACACTACCAGTGAAACCACAAGATTATTTGTATATATAAGTACCTTTAAAACGTGTAAAAAATTTGCAATAATACGGGCAGTGTTTCCCAAACTTTGTTATGCCATGACCCGGTACTTTTCAAGTACTTTCAAACTCAAGCTGGTTCCATTTAAGTTAAGTAATGCACATAATATTTTATAATATTGTTGGCATTATATCACTATTTAGTTAGTGCGAAGTATGCAGCTGTTTCTTATTTTTTACTAAAGAATCCAAGTGGGGTACTTATATTATGTGTGTCACGAAATAATCAGCGTCATCAAAAAATTTATCTGTGTCAATCAGGTGTATTTGTAGTTTCATCATCATCATCATTTCAGCCAATAGACTTCCACTGCTGGACATAGGCCTCTCCCCCAACGTTCTCCACATAGATCGGTCCTGTGCCACCCGCATCCAAGGGACTCCCGCGCAGCGGCGTAGCGTGGGTGTCGGCCGCCCGGGGCGGAAGACAATTTTGCCGCCCTCTTATTTAGAAACTAGTGGCCGCCCGCAACTTCGTTTGCGTGAACTTTATGACTCTTGACTTAAAGATGACTATTTAAATAGATATAAAAAAATGTTACTTATTATAAATGTTCGTTTATAGGTTAATAGATTTTTAAGGCGGCTCATTGATAATTTTATACGAACTGTTAAAGAATGGAACAACTTGCCGGCTTCTGTATTTCCAGAGAGCTACAATTTGGGTGTCTTTAAGTCGAGAATGAATAGGCTTCTTCTGGGAAAGCACGCTACATTAGACCTCATTGTCACTCTCCATCACGTGAAATGAGGTCAAGTGCAAACGCATTTAACATTAAAAAAAAAGATATCAACTTCTAATGAAAGTAACCCCCAAATTATTATTTATTCCATTACGGGATGTAAGTATTCTATTAAAGTTTGAATCTTATATTTTATCCATCAATTCTGTCAAAGAATGTGTATGCAAAAGTTGGAGTAGATTGGGCCGAGGAATCACGTAGTCCCCATGAACAAACTTGGAACCCCCTTTTCGCTCCATTAGGGGTTTAAGTTCGGAATATCCTTCCTTATAGGATCTCATCCAAAAATGCTCATCACATTTGACATTTTTTCATTCCATTTCATTCCATATTTGTTATAGTGGAGCTGGGCTCTTAGAGTTCCAAACCAGATGTTCCATGATCTTTGATTTTTTTCATGGCATCATAAAATGCTCATCAATCTGAACAACTTTTGTTAAAGTGCCATTGACCTAACTCTTATAGTTACACGTAGCGGACAAATTAATTTTTTCACAAAGTCCAATTATTTCACGACCACTACACGTATCTATTTGCACAAAAATCACAGTTTTAAAGCGTAACGTAAATTACGATACGAGACATCAATAAAACTTTGTTTGAATCGTCAGTCATTCTCGCTGTTGTTTTGTTAGCCATAAATAAACAATCCAAGCATTAAATGAAATACGGGGAATCCCCGCAAGTCGTAGACGGTGTTGCCAGCAGTCGCTATAAAATATCATTCAAAGAAAGGGGATTCCCCGAATCCGTTACAGATTAAGTAATGAAAAATTCCATGCTCTTTTCAATCGGTCCTTTGTAGTTGCGTTAAAAATATGATATGGTTCAAATATTTTTATTATTTATTGTGAAATTTTGCCGCCCCCTTAAATGTGCCGCCCGGGGCGGGCCGCCCCTGCCGCCCCCACTACGCTACGCCACTGCTCCCGCGACCTTCACCAGATCGTCGGTCCACCTGGTTTGTATTAGTTTAGTAATTATTTATAAGCGAATGACTTATTAGGTAATATGCATATTAGAACAAACATTTTTTTTTATGTGATAGGTAGCAGACGAGCAGGCGGATCACCTGATGGTAAGCAATTGCCGCCGCTCATGGACACAACACAACACCAGTGGAGTTACAAGTGCGCTGCCAACCTTTTATCCCCCTCCCCCCCGGGCGGCCCCCGGTACCCTCACTCACTCGGCGAAACATAGCACAGGGGCTGCTTCACGCCGGTTTTTTGTGAGGCACTGGTATCACTCCCGTCGAGCCGGCCCATTCATGCCGAAGCATGGCTCTCCCACAGTTGTCATAATGTTATGTTTAATGCTGAAATTCAGGCCCGGATCTACCTATGGGCTGCTTGGGCTGCCGGGTAGGGCCCCGGGGTTACAAGCCCCCCTAAACGCTAAACGATCTCGGTAGAAATCAACTTTCCGAATCAGCGGTAGCTTACATAATATTTGACATTCATAAATCCATACTACTTAAATTGAATAAAGAATATTTATATTTCTATTTCTATATAAAAATCCCACTACACAGCAATAAGGTCGCCCTTTCTACAACGAATACTTGCGTAGGTTTAAGTAATAATTATGATTATTGTGGATTAAAAAATATACCCCGAACTTCTTTTTGCAAGCCATAGCCATAACACCCCCTGCATGTAAATATTCTTTCTTTTCTCTAAATTATATTCAATTCGATTCAAATCATTTATTTCAGACATTAAAATAATCCATACATTTTAAATTATGCTCTGCCAATTCTGCCATAGCTCACATGAAGGAAAAGTTATAATGAAAATAACCGCAAAAATAACTTGGTAATCTTAAATAAATGTATGAAATTACCACGTTATATTTGCTGTCGGCTGCTGGACCGGAGTTCATATTGTTTAATGACCGTTGTTCGTACAGCTACACGTCAAAGTATACAAAACTGTCTTATTTCTTCAATGGATTGTCATCTTACTGTTAAACACATTAAGTTGAATATCAATTGATTAAATTAGACAGGTTTTGTGGTTACTTCACGTGTGGCTGACTGTACCACATATCAGGAAGCAATAAAGAAGTTGAATTGAATTTTTCATGTTATCAGAAACTGCTTAGCGTAGTTACCGTTTGGTTATTTTGACTATTGTTAATTCGACTATTGTTAACTTTGACTATTGTTCACTTTGACTATTGTTAATTTCGACTATTGTTAACTTTGACCATTGGTTAGAAATTAATAATTACAAAAAAAAATATTTAAATATGTAGAGTTTAAAGAGGCAGTGAATGGGTAGTGTAATTTAATTTATTTATTTCTATTTTATTTTTGAATTTTTATGTTTTGTGCTTAATTTTATTTAGACGAGGATTTTATTTTTTATAATTTGAATGAAATTGTTATTAAATTAAATTAATTAATTAATTTCTATTTTAGTTTAAGGTTTTGACTTTTGATTATTAGAATTTAAACAAATGTAACTTAATTATGTTTTATAAATAAATGATTTTATTTAAAAAAAATAATTTCAATATCGACTGTTGAAAGGAAATAGGGCATAAGCGACATTTTGGTCAAAGATTTGCAATTGACGTTAGATGCTTTATTTCAGTAAATCATAAGATATTAATCGCCGGGGGCTCCCAGAAAATAATTAATTGATAGGTACTTCCATAATCATAACAATATTTATTTACCTACTACACTAAATGTGGCGTATCTTTGTCATTTATGAAGATACTAAGAAAAGTGAAACAGTAAACAGTTATAAAAAACGATACGTCTGCTCTTCTGCCACCTATCCTATAAAAAAAAAACCGGAATTTTGGCGTTTATGCCCAACAAAAAAATACATTTTCATAGTGTTATTTTTGCTAAATAACAAAAATTCCAGTCATTTTTGCTATAAATGTGATTTAGTTCCATTTCTATCTGATTTCTTAACTGTTTCACCTTTCACAATATCTCCATACCTAAATGACAAAGATACGTCATTAAACTAAAAATTTAAAAATTTAACGGCTCTCCTGAATATTTCATCTTTTGTCGCGTCCCCTTTTTCCTGTCAACCGATACGTTTTGCTTTTAAATAAAGAAACAACAACAAAAAGTTGGAACATTATTCCCCCTTCATATTGAGGGACCTAGTGTTGTGGCGCTCGCTAGATGTCGCTGTGCATTTTTACATCACGCAAGCGTTTGTGCTTTTGGATTTCTATAAGACCCCGCGAAAACTGTAGCTCGTCCAGGTGATCCGTCTTGTCTGCAAAATTTCAAGGCGGCAATTGCTTACCATTTTATTTTTGAATAGCATTTAACACGCAAGTGTGATGCTTTATTTAACCTTGAAAGCAGAGATGAGCATAACAGTGCACTGAAAAGTAATGTAATATCTCATCACACTGACAGAAAAGTGATATCACTTGGTGATATTACTATTACTCGAAACATCACCCGATAGTGTTGAGCAATTGTTATGTCTCGGTGTATGAAAATTACTGGACTATGAATGAATATTACTCTGGGCTGATGTAATAAAATATTTCGCCAAGCCAAAATAAATATTTTTTTGAAAAAAATATAATTGTAGGGGGGTTTAAAATAAATAAGTCTATAGATATTATAAAATATATTTCAAAAATCTGTCAAGTAGCGAATTACGAAAACAGGTTTACTTTGCGACGCGTTAGTTTTGCAATGTAAGTAATTAATGTTTGTAGAGGAAATTTATTTTAATGCTTACATGAAAAAGTGGTATTAACGGTACTGAATATTGTATTTTTATAAAATTTATAATTATTAGCTTCTATTATTATCTCAAATGGAAGGATGTCAATGGGTCCAATCAAGTTTTCTGTGAGGTCGTGGTATTACTCCGGTCGAGCCGGCCCATTCATGCCGAAGCGTGGCTCTCCCACTGTTTATCTATACCCACCTTGCTCATAAAAATCTAGGCACACTACTTACATTTTGTACAGATGTGTATAGTCTTTCAATAAAGTCGTGAAATTAATTCTTTGGGAACTATTTACGTAGTTCCATAGCATTATTAAAGGCTTTTGAGTATTATATTAACCAATATGGTTACCATGCGTTATGACATAAGCGGCAGTGGCGCCATCGATGAATACATTATCATGACTTTCTTGATGCATTATATTATGATGAGTCACATTTTCCCCCGAGCGAAGCCGGGTTTGCATCTAGTATAGATATAATTTGCATCATTTCATTCCTTGACCTCCACTGACCTCGTATTCGTATCTGAGGCACTTTGGCGCCAAAAAAGAGCGCCGTCGATACAAATGACACATGTCAAAAAAAACCTTATTTCAATGGAATTAAGGTCTAAACTGCATAGCAAATCGTTGTTCCGAACATCCAATATGTCTCTGATCTAATGTCATCTCTTTCACTTGAGCATTATAAGAGAAAGAAAGTATTAGGCCGCGCGCGTAAGTAATGTGTTCTTATAGAAACGGCTTTAACTACTATGAAATACGGGCGTAAATTATCTATTTCATATTCTTATTTTGATACGATGTAATGAGTAATGTTTCGAGTGATGGTGTGATGATTCGTATCGCCGGGTAATAAGTAATGCAATATTACCGGCGCGGATGAGCGATGTCTCTGATCTAATGTCATCTCTTTCACTCGAGGATTATAAGAGAAAGAAAGTAATAGACCGCGCGCGTAAGTAATGTGTTCTTATAGAAACGGCTTTAACCACTATGAAATACGGGCGTAAATTATTTATTTCACATTTATTTTGATACGATGTACTGAGTAATGTTTCGAGTAATGGTGTGATGGTTCGTATCGCCGGGTAATAAGTAATGCAATATTACTCGGCCGCGTAATATCACCCGCGTCATATCACAAGCATTACTTACACATCTCTACTGAAAGATGTTGTTGAAGGGAAAGACTGATGGGAATGTGGGACACAATTTGTTTGTTGCCCAAATGCCCAGCAGGACGATATTATGGGCGAGCTTAGATAAACAAATACTATTTAATTTATCATATTGAAATCTCTCGTTTCGCTAGATATTAGGGTTGCCGAACTATATATCGACGGTCCCTACGTATAACGCCGTATCTTCAAAACCTAAATTTTACAGGAGAGCGTTTTAAAGTTTTAAACATGTGTTGCTCATGTTCTATTATACCTACAGTTATGAAATTTGGCACACTAGGTAAATAGGTGCTATAATGCGTAAAAAAGCTAATAATAAGTTTCTACAATAATTATTTATATACTATTTGTTACTTACTAACTTTTACGCCGGAATTAGTCAGACTACAAACAACGTAAGTGGTACAACCTATTGTTTACGGGGGACTTAAGTCATCAATCCTAACATCAACTGCCCGAAAGGTCATTTTACGCCGAATATAATATTCACATACGGGGTTTTAGGGTTTTCTATTTTTTGTTTCGATGCAATATATATATCAAAAAAGGCATATGAAACTTGGGAACAGCTGGATCTTAAATATTTTTTAGCTAAATTTAACAGAACAGGGACTGATAATGAATTTTGGTGAACTTCGTATCTACTCGTATCACTGAAAAATATACAAAACTTAATAGTAACTAGTAATAAAACGCAATGGATGGTAACTAAGCTATTTTTGTTATTAGTCTAATCTGTCCTAGCTGGGCAAAGGCCTCTCCCAAACCCCTTGGTCTCTGTCAGTAGCCAGCGTTTGGCAATCCAGTTTGTGGTGGTCTAAATCATCACGCCATCTTTTTCTGGGTCTACCTCTCAACCAACGCCCATCTGTTGGCTTGTATAGTGTAACTATTTTAGTCCTACTCTCTAGGTGCATCCTACACACGCGACCTGCCCAGTTCCACTTCAATTTGGCGGATTATTCGCCACATAATATCTGTAATCTACGATGCGAAGCAAATTAGCCATAAAACAAATGCTCAGTACAAGAGCTACTTCGAATAGGACGCTGCGGCAACACTTAGTCGATTGCTACCCAATCTTGCTGGTTCAGACGCCTCATGCCAGAGGCTATATGCTGGTATGGTACGATCGATAGCCATGTATGGAGACCCCGTGTTTTCTGGTTCCCTGTTTAGCCAAAGTATCGCCATACTGCATTCATTACAGCTGGTGATGGCTATCAGGGCTATACGTGGCTTTCGCTCGATCTCGTTTGAGACGGCATGCATGTTGGTCTGTACTCTACCCTAGGAGCTTGATGCTAGAACCCTCTGTGCCAGGGTTATTTTTCCGGCTCACACAGATACTCTCGGGGCATGGATGCTTCGGGAGATATCTGTGCCGGATAAGAAAGGAACCAAATGCTACCTGCCTGTCATCATGACTAGGCTCTCACAGAGCAGGCAGAGTATACACTCGCGGTATATGCTGCTTGGTTGGTGGAACGTAGAGATCTCTGCGTCACTATTGGAGTCGACTTATCCCTGCCGACTGTAGTGCGCACTATGGTCGGGTTCAGGGCAGCCTGAGAGTCGATTTCTTCTTCTTGCGAGAGTGTCATGCTCCAGAATGAGGAAGCCCAGCGCGAACGTGAGCATTTAAATCCCAATTTAGGAGGAGGCATCATAGGGGAGGTTCTGCCGTTCTGCCTGTGGCTAGGGGCGTTTAGAATACTGCCAAGGTATTCCCGGTCTGTCGTAAGAGGCGACTAATCGGGGTTTTGAAGTACGTGAGCATACCCACTACTGGGGAGTGGCTTGCTCAGTGCTTTTAGGCATACTATGCCATGGGCGAACACGGCCATGGAAACGAGCCTCCACTAGGGAACTACGCTTTGCAGTCCAACGTTATATTTTTGCATATTAATCAACATAGCCGACAAAAGTGAGTGATATGTGGCATTTCTACAGAAGAAAGGTAGTAGCTGTTATGGTTCAGAGTAATATAGGATGCTCATACAAGCTGCTGATATCGCGCTGGTAGACTAAGTGAAAGAGTGAAAGGAGTTCCTTAAAAACGGTAGTCTAAGGTTCAATGTGGCAAAGACGGAGTGTATGGCTAGTAGTTTTACGGATCCCATGGCTGTTTGCATAAATTTGAGTGCAGAGACCGATATAAGAACCTGATATTAGTACTCTACTCGTCCAGTGACATTATTTACGACGTCAAGGCGCACATTGACTCCGCGTGGGCAAAATGGCGAGAGTTGGCAGGCGTCATTTATGACCCTAATATGCCGGTTGAACTGAAAGGACAGGTATACAAATCCATTACCTGGCCGGTTCTCTCTCATATGGCAGTAAGTCTTGGCTGTACTTGAGCGATATAAGTAGGAGTTCCCACCACCAGTAGAATTCCCACCAGTATCGTTCATCCGAACATGCTGCGATGGATATGTGGAGTTATGCAGCAAGATTGTGTGAGGTAATATCGGATACACGGAATTCTTCATTTTTGTGACATAGCAGATAAATTGGAGCATGTCGTCCACGTTTTACGCAAACTGGATAGATGTAGGCAAATAATTTCTGGCCATGCCTCTATCGCTGGGTCTTGGTTGAAAGGAAGGATCAAAAAAGGACTTGAAAAAAGACTAGTCTGCGCAAAGTGGAGAAGATACAATAGGAAAGAGAACCCTGAACTTCAAAGCGCCAGCTTGGGACGCAACTGGGATTTGATACTAATATTTTGATGGCTCTTACATCATTGGCAAGAGTCGTCCAAGCGGATAAAATGTGATTACCGTGGTAATTGCTGAGGGATTACTGGGATATCTGTAACGAATTGTGGCTAAGATGTGCTGGTAGTTTGTAAATGTGGCTGCGACGATGTGTGCAGTCATATCCAGCGAGAGTCTTACGGTACAACATCGTCTATCATTCATATCTATGCCGCCTACACTGACTGGTGGTGGCGATAAGATGAAGTCATATCCCAGAAGATTGCCGCAGCTGACGGTCACAAGTGCGCTGGCACTGAGGCATATGTGAAGAAATGGCAACGAGCAGATGCACAAGCCACGATGTTTACAGGTTTGCTAAATGCGTTGATAAGCTCTTTTCGTCTAGCTCTAGCAACAGCTCTCTGTTGCCAGAGCAGGGTGATACCAGCTGCAACCAGTTATGACAAGCTGAAATCATCTAAGGGGCAGAAGCTCAACTTCAAGTGCGCCAGGCTCAAAGTAGCACAATTTTGTGCCGTAGTCGAGTGCCGCCGTGTAACAGACCCTGAACTCTGTGGCGCTGAAGAAGAGGTAGCAACTGGCGCTCATCTTTTGACAAGCTGCCGAATAAGCAACAAAAAAGGTGTAGCCAACGGAACTCCATCGAACCAGGGACTTGTGTATTTGTTACTAAACAATGACCAGTTTTTTGAAAAAAAAAGCAATAAATTAATCAAAATACAACCCTTAAAACATTAATCACGCTCAGTCAGTTATATTCGTTTACGACGTAAAATTACGTAAATGGTAATTACTAGCAATACTAAAATAATAGCTTCCATCGTAAAACATCACATCTGGTATATAGTAAGAACATTGATTTTAACTTCCCGGCGTAAAACTGCCCAAAAACCATATAAGCCAAATTGAATATTAAATTTCCCGCGTATAATAACTGAACTGCCACCTTCGCGTTGTTCCGTCTCGGGCGTAAAAGCTGCTCAACTGGCACTAACGGGAAAGTATGATGGCAACATTCCGAAGTAGTAGACCGTTACTACCATTACAGTATTTGTACGTTGGTCGTAGTGCACTTACGTACTTTGTCGTGCATCGATTTAGAGTACTTTTAGGTACATTTTCGACCTACTGTTTGAACTAATCGAAAGTTATCGTTGATTTCGGGGTTTTGCAATAAAAACATGCAAATCCCTTAGGTGCCACTTGCGGCCTTATACGTAGGGACCGTCGATATAGTATCGATAGCTCAACAAAACCAGGCAATACTATACTACCGCGTGCCAAAAAAATACTATTGATAGTATTGTTGTCACGAAGACTAAAACTATCGATACTATCGTTTTAGACTATCAAATAGTCCGCCAACTTGCGATAGTATTAATTAGCAATATTTTGTTACTTTTGTTATTAAACGATAAATTTACAGGTCAAAATTTATTTTTTTATTTAAACCGATTGGTACTACTAGTGCTCTAGAGTTTGAAAAACAAAAGGAAAAATAAAGCAGAATATTGTAAACAATACTATTGTAAATTGGTAAACTACCGATAGTATTTAACAATCGATACTATCAATAGGTTTTTTACTAACGAGAAACAATAGTATCGATATTTTTATATTTATGAACAGAAATACTATCGATAGTATTTCTTACATGCGATAGTATTGCCTGGTTTTAAGCTATCGATATTACCGATACTATCGATATGACGTCAACTATCGATTGATCGATATAGGTACAATCGATAGTCGACTATCGATCGGCAATACTACTAGATATACCCACTCTAATGTAATGATTAATTATCAATTTTAGATTAGCCACTGCCCTATTGTCGTAAATGAACAGACAGTGAGTGATGCTCAGAAAGAGATAAAACGTTTCAAGTTCAAATAAAGCATTACACTTGTCGTGTTAAATGCTACTCAAAAATAAAATGGTAAGCAATCACCGCCTTGAAATTTTGCAGACAAGACGGATCACCTGGAAGAGAAACAGTGGTCGCGGGATCTTATAGAAATCGAAAAGCACAAATGCTTGTGCGTTGTAAAAATGCACAGCGACATCTAGCGAGCGCCGCCAACAATTCATTATCACCGGTTCCTCAACAAATGAATGTTGGAATTGGGGTTGAAAATATGCTCCAACATTATCTAACAACACCGTTAAGTCGAAAATTAGCGATTTTAACCGAAAGACACTAAAATTTTGTAGTTTATTTTAAAAAGCAAAACATTTGTATTAATCATATTATTTGACTGTAATAAAAATATATATTATTATTACCTATGTTTTTATAATATTATTATCATCCATTAAGATTGACGACCAATGGGGCAGTGGGTGGGTCATCCGAAATACCGCTGGAGGGACGAAGTCGCCAAGGATCTCAAAGCACTGGGCGGAATTGGCACAGGACCGCAAAAAATGGCGAACTTTGACATCGGAGGCCAAGAAGACCCACTTTGGATCGCTGAGCCAGCGTAGTAAGGAAGTAAGTATAATATCATCCGTATAATATTATTTTTGTGGAGGGATTTGTAATAACTTTGAAATAAAATTTCAATGCTGGTCCGCCTTCACTGGCTGCCCCTACGCTGTGCCATCAACGCATAATATGTGCGCAACCGCAGAGACTTACGCAAACTAATGTGCTACCTAAACATTGTGCGTGAGTGGCCTGTAGCAAGGGCTTAAGAGGATAACCTGGACCCATGGACCATGTCGTGGAGAAACGTGCCCTGTGCCCTGTGGCTGGGGGCGTTAAGAATACTGCCAAGGTATTCCCGGCCCTTCGGAGTACGTGAGCATACCCACTACTGATTGGCTTGCTCAGTGTCACGACTCCGCGAGGGCAAATCTTACTGGGTGTTTTGGTAGGTCGTGCAACTAGAAGGGCTGCATTGCGCCAAACAATTTGGCGTAAAATGCGAATTGAGCATAAAGATTATTTATATCAGATTTATATTTACTTGCCCACACACATTTAAGTTTGCAAAAATAAATTAATGGAAAATGGTTTTACAAAATGGATGATTTACTTAATGACAAAATTTATTCATTAGTACTTAACACAAAAAGAAATACCTTTTTTATTTTGTAAAACAGAAGCTTTTTTTTGTAACCGAATATAATAATACTTAATTATGTTCATCCGTCCCTTTTTACATTGTACGTGTGTGAACAAAAGAGACGCGTCTTTTTGGGTGGGATGAGTAAATTCCCATTAGAACTGTCAATTCTCCGAGATAGATTCGCGCGCTCTGTGATTTATTTTATTGCGAATAAAACTGTGTATTAGGTACCACATCAAAATGCGTTTCATTGTTATTAATACTTACTTTGAATTAATGTGGCAGGCCTACCTTACCTCATTAAAAGTAAGTATCTAACATTAAATACCGTAAAAAATTATGTAAAAAATATAAGTTCCTAGTTTTTTCGCATGCCCTTGATTTGAAGTCTTTTTAATATTTTAATGTAAACAATTTCCACAGCAACTTGTATTGTATCTAACTAACAACATAGGTAAGCGTTTTGAGCAATTAACTGATTATAGTTTACAGTTGGTATAATTAACTCATTTGTAAGTCGATATGGAGCGGAAGTATTTTTTATTATTTTGTTATGATATTTTTTATTATATTAATCGTCTCTGTCCTGAAAGAGCTTGGTATCAAACAAAGTCTTTCGTCGATTGTGCAAATGCAAATTCTTACAATGTTGGACATATTATCCGAAACGAGAGCTCTTTGGAAAGCTTAGTGTGCAGGGAGGAGTGGTGGGTCCGGCGTGTCACGAGGGTCGATCACCAACAAGATGGACGGACAGTATTAAATCCATCACGGGGTGTTCAGTAACTGAGTTTACAAGAAGTGCCACTAACAGAGAAAATGGAGAAAAACTCGCTAAAGCAGCTACCCAAAAGACAATCCCATGACCACGACCACTCCGTCAGGAGTGTACGACTAAGAAGAAGAGATATATTATTAATAAGAATAGGTTGGCCAAACAAGAAGTTACCACCTAAGCGAAAGAGGTTTGTTTTATGTCACGTTGAGACGATGACGTTTGTAATGCAGTAAGTACTACACACAACCATACATAATAAAAGTTGACAATTATTGACCTCCTCAAGATACACAGTGGTATTTATATCCTATGCTAATAACTTGATCAAACATCACTAATCTTGTAGTAAAGTCTCAAGCGAGTACAGCAAATTGAACCAAAAAAGCGGTCATTATGTTGAACCTAACAACGTGACGCCAGGTCAAGTAAGTAAGCATTTATTGATCACAAACAAAAAAACAATTGCGTTTGTCCGGAACTCACCCATCCAAGGGTTCCGTACCATTGATTTATGAAATTAAAGGCCTTTTTTTTTTACTTTGAGTTGATTGACATGAAACGCGGTATAGTCTGTGGCAAGAAAGAGTAGGTGGGTGAATCAACAAACTCCATTTTTGCCTAATTACGGTGGCGAATTTTTAAAACCACTTTACATACATTTTATGGGAGGCACATAATAGAATAAACATTGTAGTATTCAAAAATATAGTAGGCATAAAAAATTATAATAATTTTTAGAGATATTTCAATTTGAAATTCTTACAAGCCACCGTATTGTATTTGAGCCCACCGTAATTTAATCCCTACCACCGCGATTATTTTAAGCCAGCGAAATTATTAATAAATAAACAATTTATTGTTTATTGTCATTTATTGAATTAAATAATTAGAAACCTGAGTTTAATTGATATAATATTATGACATGTAGGTATTGCAATCACGTTAATATAGGTACACATTAGTAGATGATAATTAATGTACCTATATGACTTTTTAATAAGGTAATAATAGAATATGATCAGTTTTTTAAGTTGTTGCATAGCAATAGTCGTAAGAGGGGGGGGTGGGGGAATCAGTGTATGCTCTTAGTGGAATTACGGTTAGTAAGTGAGAACGGCATCCACGGTTAGTAAGTGAGAACCACCTGCAGTGCTAGTGGCAGAACACCAAGTTTAAGCAGAGCCCTAGCCAGTCCAGTCACCTCACGTCACCCGTCGTTCCTCCTGGAAACCGTTCAACCACACGGCCGCCACCTTGAGGTGCAGCTGAGCTCAGGTCGAAAGGCGAGTCTTCTGCGCCTCCAAACCGAACCAAATCCACAAGAAAGGAACCCCGGAACAAAACCGAGCCAGCTTGCAGGCTCCAAGGTGGCAGCCCTACCAGCTAGCTCTGGCTTACTGAACCTAGCTGAAGAAACTGAAGAAGTACAAAACCGACCGATAAAGCTACAACGACCTTTGGCATAAAATACGGTCACGAATAGCATGTTGGAAGTTGCGAACACTCGGCGAGGATAGCCGACTAGCCTAAGTGTAAGCAGAAATGCTTAGATACAAGCTGCAAATACTCGTCCACAGCAAGTTCGTAGGAATGGATTCGGAGAACTGGGAACGTCCAGGGGCGTTACTTTTTTTTAATCTGGTAAGGACGATGAAGAAGGCGTACGTAAAAATGGCGTAGGATTCCTCCTTTCTGACGTTGCAACGAAGAGCCTACTGGACTGGAAACCCATCTCAGAGCGAATCATCACGGCCCGATTCAACAGCAAAGCTGGCAAGATAATCGACCTAGCCGACGCCTTTGGCTAAAACTGCGAAATCGCTTTTCCGCCCTCGAAAATGTCTCTACACTTTCTGTCAACGCGAAGTGGAACCATATCAAAATGGCCCATACAGAGACTAACTCCGCCGTCCTTGGACACAAAACACATACACGCGAAGACTGTATGTCTCAGAAAACCTGGAACCTGATTGAGACAAGGCGGGAACTCCATTTTCAACTCTCTCTTCATCCAAAACTCAACAACCTCCAATACCGACAGATTCGCAAAAAAATTTACCGCAGTACCCGTCGTGATCGCCGATTGTGGGCTGACAGTATTAGCGGAACGAGCTCAACGCACTGACAATTCCAGTAATCTCAGGGACATATATAACGCGACATTGATGTTGTCTCCCCCTACAGGAGAAAAAGTATTGAAGGCCATCCAATACCTGAAAAACGGGAAAGCCCTAGGAGTGGACCTCATCACAGCGGAAATGCTAAAAGCTGATGTCTGGACCGCTGCGAACGTGCTGAATCCCCTCTTGAGGAACAGCTGGCTGGCCGAAGAGGTGCCCAAGGATTGGAGAAAAAAAAAGGCCTTCTCACCACCGTACCCAAGAAGGGACACCTTAGTGAATGTGGCAACAGGAGAGGCATCACCTTGCTCTCAATTCCTTTTAAAGAGCTCTGTTGGATCATCCTAGACAGACTATCGAGGGCCGTCGAAGCTCTTCTTCGCAAAGAGCAGGTTGGCTTTCGACCCAACCGATCGTGTACCGACCAGATCAACACCTTGCGAATAATCTTCAAACAGGCATCAGAATGGCAGAGAGAAATGTATCTGACCTTTGTGGATTTCGAAAAAGTCTTTGAATCGCTATCTAAAATGAAACGTTATCTGGTGGCTCGTGAAATCGGAGTTTCCGAGAAGATCACCAACATAATCAAGGCCATCTACTGGAACTATTCCTGTAGAGTCGAGTCAAGACGCACGAAGGCCTCGTCTCGGAGGACGTACCAGTTGATTCGGAGGTATGTCAGGGGTGTCTCCTCTCGCCTCTCCTCTTATTTGTCGCTCTGGATGGCATTATGCATTAAACCTAGAACAAACGCTGAGGCATAGAGTGGGGACTGTCCAATGTATTGGAAGATTTGGACTATGCCGATGACCTTTGCCTGTTGAGCCACACACGAGCTGACATGCAGGCCAAACTGGACGACCTTCGACGAGAAGCTCGGGAAATGGGTCTGAAGATAAACATCCCAGACCCAGGAAATGAGGTGTGGAGTGACAAGTTCTTCGCCGTTGCTCATCGGCACAACGGGGGTGGAAAGAGTCCACAAATGTACTGTAATTAGTAGAAAATAAATTTCAGTGGCACTGTACAATTACGGTGGCGCATATTTCGCCACCGGGATTGCACCACCGGACTTAGAAACAGTAACAAAATTGGCATTATAAAAAAATATATTATTCCACCACTAACTTACAGTCTATAAATATGACAGTTAACTTAATCTCAATAAGCTATAAAACTGGTTTTTATGTAATGGAGAAAAGACAGCTCAAAATACATGCCACCGGTATTGATACGGTACTTGGGAAAATCACCCAGGATGACTTTGAGTCCGATTACCAATTTTAATGGAAGTCTTTTTTTTACAAGTGCACAAAAATAACAATAGTCATGTTTACAGATCAGGACAATACTGAAATCATCTTTCAATATCAATCTCAAATGTATTTATGGAATCCAATTCTGGGTTGCATTAATCATTAGAGTAATGGACTTTTGCAGCTTTTGCTTCTTACTTTGGGATGAGTTCTATGTGTTGTAAATGATGTTTGTTGTTGAAAAAATAATAAACCTTTGGGATAGAAAGGTCCATAAATGGAGGCCGCGTATAAGAAGTTGCAGCCGTGGCAGGCTCCCCACAAGGCGGATCGACGATCTAGCGAGGGTCGCAGGAATTCCTTAGATGCGAGTGGCATAGGACCGATCCGTGTGGAGAACATTGGGGATGGCGTATGTCCTGTAGTGGACGTCTATTGGCTAAAATGAAATGATACTATTAATAAAAGATAATGCCTCAGCCTGTTACTGACTGATCTATCAACGTACAGCCATAACTACTGGACCTAATATCATGAAAAAAACAAGTATTTATTATGTAGCGCGCCAAAAAGAAGGGGCTTTGCAAGGAGAGTCAATGTTAGTACGAAAGTCTCTAATTTTTATGAACACCTTTCTTCAAAAATCTATTAAAAATCGCTTTACTTACTTAATTCCAGAATTTCTACCAATCCCCGCACCTAAAGCTAAAGCTGGTAACTATCTATTATTATACACTTATTTATATCTTTTTATATTCTATTTTGAAGAGGTAACTTCTAGAATCAACGACTAGGCGATAGGTAAACCGAAACGAAACACAAGCGCGATATAGTCATCGCCTTGCGCCATCTATTGGTTTTGGTTGTAACTACTGTCCCGAAGCAAAGTGAGGCGGGCCACTAGTTTCTTTATAAAGTGATTTATGTGATAAGTGGCAAATGAGCAGACGGATCCCCTGATGGTAAGCGATTACGCCCATAGACACCTGCAACTCCAGTAGATCTTTTGCTTGTAGACTTTCTGGTCCTCTAAATCTCGTACCTTAGCCTGTAATTTTTATATTACCCAATAATATTATTCTTATTATAGACGGAAATTAACGGGAAGTTAATATTATACTAATTGTGGACTACGTTGTGACCTCGACTGTTGTAACGCAGCCGAAAAAAAATTTGTAGTGCAATGCGAAAATTAAAAGATCTACCTATGTACCTATTATTATTAAAAGCCCGTCGTGTCCCACTGCTGGGAAAAGGCCTCCCTACCCCTCGTTTACATTTCATGATCCTAAAAAACCTAGCTATAAGATCTACTACCTATTTGGAAAAAAAAAATGTTACAAAAGATTTTCTGTTGTAACCTAACTAATTTAATCTTGTTATCGATCTCTCTTCGAGATCGAATTACCTAAGAGGGTAGCGGATTCGAGGTGCACCTTGCTAGCGCGCATAAAATCCTGCGTACGTGGCTGATCATTAAGATGTTTTTTTAATTTACGACTGACAAGCATTGACCTTGATCACACCTGATGTTAAGTGAAGATGAGGTCTAAGGTGG
>JABMDO010002621.1:0-22229 GCA_014851415.1 Cnaphalocrocis medinalis
GGGTCGCGCACGCGCAGTACTTCGGCCTCCAGCGCGACGCTGGTCACGAGTCCCGCGCAGAACCGCAGCACCGTGTCGTTGTCGCTCGCCGGCTCTATTATAGTCGCCGTGCACATGCGTATCTGGGAACACAAACAGGAAATACTAATTATTTTCCATGTATAAGAGCGGAGAAGTTTCACTTTGAGCGATGGCGGGTAGCGGCAGCGTGGTGTACTATGCCCTGTGACTGTATGTGTCGGTCTCACCTTGAGGTTGGGGCGGGGGATGGCGGGCAGCGGCGCGGCCAGCAGCAGCGGCATGACGGCCCGCGCGAGCGCGCCCGGCTTGTTGTCCGCATTCATAGACAACTGTTGGAACACCGCTATTGTGAACGGGTCCGGTTCCACACCTGCCGAAATATGCTTCGTTAATTTTATTTCATTATTAAGTTGAATTACTGAAATGTATATGGCAGTGTCCCCTTTCTGATGATATCGTACTGTTATACCTTCTGTCTGTATGTAAAGCGACTGACGATGCTGCTGCGTCAGCGCTATGAATCGTCAAGCCTTGCCCGCTTCACGGGCAGGCCAGTTGACTCTCAACCTTCGCTCATGTTATACGCCAAATCCAAATTAAATCATCTTCATAAATAAAACCGTTTTTTAAAATATCAATATCGGGGCCCCATCTAACATTGGTGGCAGCGTTAAGGGATTCGAAGGAGTCCCCGGTACGTCTCCTAATCCCAGAAATCCGTCGCGTGTGGAAGTGCATAAACGACTCTGTTCCATTTTGACGTGACAAACTGTGCTGTGCTACAACGAGCCCAGGTCTGGCTCATCCACTGTGCCCGCTGTTCCCGTGGTGCCCTGTTCTCGCTGTTCCCGTGGTGCCCGCTGTTCCCGCTGTTCCCGTGGTGCCCGCTGTTCCTGTGGTGCCCGCTGTTCTCGCTGTTCCCGCTGTTCCCGTGGTGCCCGCTGTTCCCGCTGTTCTCGTGGTGCCCGCTGTTCTCGTGGTGCCCGCTGTTCCCGCTGTTCCTGTTGATGCCCGCTGTTCCCGTTGATACCCGCCGTTTTCGTCGTGCCCTCTGTTCCCGCTGTGTTCCCTCAATCATCAGTGAAGTATGATCGTGTTCATCGTCATATCCCTCCTGTAAGTCTTGAACCCTTTTTCTTTACCAAGTGATCTAAAGTGAAAAGAAAGTGTAGTTAAAAGAAGAATTTAATTATTAGATGCTATAAATAGAATACTATTACTAATTCATAATAAGTTCATTGTTATTCGTTGCATTCAATCAGACGACAGTGACGCCTTATCGCTGCATCCCACGCGTTAATACCGAGGCCGTATCTTTTGTTTAGACTAACGCGCATTCCTCACCTTATCACAATGCCTAAAGACGAGCAACTCGCAACCGAAGTTGATTTAAATATCCTAATTAAATTCATTGACAAATTCGATGGTAGCCGTAGCCAATTAAATGCATTTCTGTCAAATTGTAGGAATGCTATTACCATGGCTACACCGGTACAACAAACTATTTTATTCAAATTTATTTTAAGTCAGTTAAAAGGTCCTGCTGAGGCTGCCTGCTCAATAAAAGAGTTTGAAAACTGGCAGCAATTAGAAGATTTTTTGAAATCACAATTCAGCGATAAAAAGCATTATGCCGAACTGTTGTCTGATTTAAAAGAATGCCGACAGTCAAATAACGAAACGGTCCACCAGTTCGCTCTGCGGATAGAGTCAATTCTGTCAAAATTACTTTCCGAAATAAATCTATCTAACAGTAAAAAGAGTGAGCTGGCAGGCCGGGTCGCATCTATGCAAGATCTAGCCTTGCATACCTTTATAACAGGACTGAATGAACAACTGTCCACGGTGGTCCGTTGTCGTGACCCGAAAAGTTTAAACGAGGCAATTAACTTCGCATCATGTGAAGAGAAAATCTCACATCTATCACGGCGGCGAAATGTACAACCTTCTCATTTTAGCAACCAAAACCGATTTCGTCAACCACACCCTCAGGGTCGATTTTTCCCACAAAGTGGACCGAATAGGAACTTTAATAATAATTACGCGACACCCGCGTTCAGACCCACGAATACTCCAGTATGCCGTTATTGCAAGGCCCCGGGTCACACTATCGAGAACTGTCGTAAACGAGAATACAATAATAAAAAATTCAGAAATATCCAGTACGGGAACAACAATGACAATCGTCCAGTACCTTCAACTTCTTACCAAGTCCCACGGGTCAATTATCTAGAACAACCCGAAGAGAATGACGGCTGTGACGAAGTCATTCCTGACCCTTTAAACGAGTAAGGGGCTCGCGGCGGTGTCTCGCGAGACCCAATCTCCCAAATTACTATAAGCCTCCTATATCCAACGACACCCTTTCCAATTCCAGGAGCCAGCCCCCAACAAGCGTCCTGTCTTCTAATACCAAATCCACTGCATCCAATATCAAACCCACTGAATCCACTGTATCCAATATCAAATCCACTGTATCCAATATCAAATCCACTGTATCCAATACCAAATCCACTGCATCCAATATCAAACCAACTGAATCCACTGTATCCAATATCAAATCCACTGTATCCAATATCAAATCCACTGTATCCAATACCAAATCCACTGCATCCAATATCAAACCAACTGAATCCACTGTATCATCCAATATCAAATCCACTGTATCCAATATCAAATACACTGTATCCAATATCAAACCCGCTGAATCCACTGCATCCAATATCAAATCCACTGTATCCGATATCAAACCCACTGAATCCACTGCATCCAATATCGAATCCACTGTATCTAATATCAAATCCACTGAATCCACTGCATCTAATATCAAATACACTGTATCCAATACTAAATCTACTGTATCCAATATCAAATCCGGTCAACCCACTGTTTCCTATAATAAACCCACTGTATTCACTGATCCTAAAAGGTCATATGCATCCGTCGTTTCCGGTAACAAATCCCAGAATTATAGATCTGCTATTGTTAAACCCTCCTTCCCCGAGAAGGAACCTACTAAATCCACTATTCCCTGTAATCCCAAATCAGACTCTTGTACCAGTAAAAGTTCTATTTCCATTTCTAAATCTAATACATCCTCTGCATCCCTTTCTGCAACTCCAGCGATGTCCAATACGCCCTCTGCATTTAAACTCGTTGACACTGATAATTCACGATTCGTATCCAATTCCGCAGACTCTGCACCTGAAACAAAAAAACAAAATCATATTAAAATACATAATATAACATCAAATCCGTCTAGGAAATACTTACCTTTCGTTGAAGTGAGAACATCTGTGGCTACCAAATCACTAAGATTACTAGTTGACAGTGGTGCATCCATAAGCTTGATAAAAAAAACATCTATAGAGAAAATGCCGGATATAAATAAAACAATTGTAACATTTACTGGTTTAGGCTCAACGAACAACCCCATATCATCATTAGGTCAAATACCCGTCACATTCAACACACTGAAATTTGAATTTCACGTAATGCCCGATATACAATTTCCCTACGATGGAATTATAGGCAACGATTTCTTATCAAGTACATATTCCAAGATCGATTTCTACGCAAATACGCTCACAACGAATGAGGTCATACTTGACCTAAAGTTCAACGAACCAATATATGTAATCGCGCCCCGATCTGAAACGATAATAGAGTGTTCCGTCTCCAACCCAGAAATAGGCGAGGGTCTCCTCCTTGATCAAAATCCTATCGACTCGATCCTCATAGCTAACTCCATCGTAAAAGTAAAAGCTAATTCTAGAATAAACATTTCCGTTGTTAATATCTCTGAGTCCCCAGTAACTTTATATTCAAATCTAAAGCTCAACCTGTTGCCTTTGGAACAAGAAGATAATAATCAGATTTACTTTAGCCCTCAATCAGATACTCCAAATAACGCTTTAAGCCGGACTGATCAAGTTTTAGATCTTTTAAGAGTGTCTCACCTTAATCGCGAAGAGCAAAGTACTTTATTTGACCTTTGTGCTCAATTCTCAGATATATTTCATGTCCCTGGCGATAAACTCTCTTGCACAAATGCGTTACATCATGAAATCCCTACTTCTTCTTCAATACCCATCAATACAAAGTCATATCGATTTCCAGATGTTCATAAAAAAGAAGTGCACTCTCAAATAAATAAGATGCTACACGAAGGGATTATAAAACCCTCGACGTCTCCATGGTCCTCTCCTATATGGGTGGTCCCTAAGAAAATGGATGCGTCTGGTCAGCGAAAATGGCGCGTAGTCATCGATTATCGTCGTCTAAACGACATCACAATCGGTGACTCATACCCTATTCCTAATATCTCGGAAATACTTGACCAATTGGGTAAGTCCAAATATTTCAGTACACTTGATCTCGCCTCCGGATTTCATCAGATAAGAATGTCTGAAACTGACGCGCCTAAAACAGCCTTTTCCGTCCCAGAGGGACATTTCGAATTCACAAGAATGCCGTTTGGGCTTAAAAATGCTCCATCGACTTTTCAAAGACTCATGAATTCCGCCTTATCAGGCCTCCAGGGCATTCAATGCTTCGTTTATCTTGATGATATTGTAATTTACTCGTATGACCTTGATACTCACGTGAAAAACCTTTCCAATATCTTCGACAGACTTAGACAGTTTAACCTTAAACTCCAGCCAGATAAGTGCGAATTTCTTCGCAAAGAGGTATCCTATCTTGGCCACATAATTACGGATCAAGGAGTAAAGCCAAACCCTGATAAAATTAAGGCCGTTCAGCAGTTCCCTCAACCGAAATGTCCAAAAGATATAAAATCCTTCATGGGGCTAGTATCATACTACCGCCGTTTCATACCAGATCTCTCTAAAATTGCTAAGCCTCTTTGTAACTTATTGAAAAAGGACGTCCCATTCTCTTGGCAGCATGAACAACAACTAGCCTTTGAAACCTTAAAATCTTGCCTAACTTCTGCTCCCTTACTAGCTTATCCTGATTTTACTCAACCGTTCAATCTCACTTGCGACGCGTCCAACTATGCCATTTCTGCCATTCTGTCACAAGGACCCATTGGTAAAGATCGCCCCATTGCATACGCTTCCAGAACCCTAACTAAAGCTGAAAGCAACTATAGCGTAACAGAAAAGGAATGTTTAGCCATAATCTGGGGAACTAAAGCATTTCGTCCATACCTCTATGGTAACCGATTTACCATTCTCACAGACCATAAACCTTTAAAATGGCTCTTCAATTGTAAAGACCCTGGCTCTAAACTCGTCAGATGGCGACTAAAATTAGAAGAGTTTGACTATGCCATTGAATATAAGAAAGGGAAGATTAATAGCAATGCCGATGCTCTATCTCGGTTCCCCGTTAATCCAATTGTCCAAGATCCAAACTCAGAATCACCGCCACACAACCCTGATCGTAATGACACATCGCCTCCATTTAGTCCATTAACATTGAGCGATCTAGATATTCAATTACCTACTACTTCTGACGACGGAAATAGTAACTTACCTGATATAGATCTTCTAGAAGATGATAGTTTGCCTCCTCTTATATACAGCCCTGAAAATCAAAATAACTTACCTGAACAGGAACAAAGGTGCTCTCCTCCGCAGTCCTCTGAAAATAAAAATGACTTACCTTCGACAAACGCGCCGCATCCTCTCCCTCCAGAAGTTCCTCCTGAAAATCACAAAGACTTACCTGCACATTCTTCATCTGCAAATCGAACTCCAAACGAAACTCCTCCAAGTTCCAACAAAGATTATAGTGATTACCTGAAAACAATGTCAAATAAAAATGAAAAATTTAATACTTATATAAAAGAGCACAATGAAAGCCTTCTTAAAAGTAATGCAAAAGCTATTCTAGTTCCAGTATCAATAGATTTCGATGATTCTAATCCTTACCTTCCTGATATCCTTTCTGCAATCACTGAGTCTCCAGATATCCTAAATTCTGAAAGAGAACTTCATTCGTTTAATAAATTTGTTCTCAAAAATAAAACTTACTACTTCCTCTTCACCAAAGTGTACTATTTCGATGATTGTTCATACCCTGATATTTTCAAAACGCTTAAAGCTGTTCGAGATGATATTCTACTTTCCGCTGATATTGGTGAAATAGCAATATCAGACTTTAAAAACCTATTTGAACAACATTCCTTCGTAAAAATATATAGTATGCTGATGTATCTATTTAATAACACCAATATAACGATTAATATACATCACAATTCCATCATTTATCCAGTTCCGACAGAAGTTACAAAAATATTAAGAGAAAATCATGATATCCCAATTGCGGGACATTTAGGCTCCAGCAGGATGTATAACCGAATAAAGGAGCGTTATTATTGGAAAAACATGCGAGCAGACATCGAACATTACGTAAAGAATTGTAAATTATGTCAATCAAATAAAGCATTGCGAAAAACAAACCAAGCTCCAATGCAAATTACAACCACGTCGACACGTCCTTTCGAGAGGATAAGTCTAGATATAGTTGGACCCTTACCTGAAGCTGGATTCCACAAGTTAAAATACATCCTTACTCTACAAGACGATTTAACTAAATTCTCTTGTGCATACCCTATTTCAAACGCCACTGCAGAAGAAAGCTGCGAGTGTCTAGTTCATTTTATATCTTTATTCGGAATTCCTAAATGTATATTGACAGACCAGGGTACAAATTTCACGGCAGACCTCTTCAAACTCACGTGCCAGTTCTTAAAAATCAAGCAACTCTGGTCTAGCCCATACCACCCTCAAACCCAAGGCGCCCTAGAAAGGAGCCATTCTACTCTTAAAGAGTACCTAAAGTCATTCGTCAACGACAAACAGGATAACTGGCCCCGGTACGTATATACCGCTATGTTGGCCTACAATACGGCTGTCCACACTACAACCAACTTCGCGCCCTATGAGCTTTTATTCGGCCATAAGGCCTTTATTCCTGATTCTCTTTACAGCCAAAACCTCACAACGTATCCGGAGTACATACGGATACTCCAACACCGTCTTAAGTTGTCCTGGGAAAAAGCCGTTGACAATATTCATAAGTCCAAAGAGCGTTCTAAAACGTATTACGATAGAAGCTCCAACCCTGTACAATATAAGGTAGGAGATTTAGTCTACTTAAAAAACCATGTCCGCCTCCGCAAGGCGTTGTCTCCTATATGGAAAGGACCGTACAAGGTCGTCAAAATTAATGGCAGAAATAGTTTGACTCTCTTAATTAATAGACGCCATGTAACTCATCATTACGATGAAGTTAAGATAGCTCCTAATCCTAGTTCTTAATTAGTTTCTAGCTTTTATGTAGTATAAGACGTTTATTAAAAAACATTTTTATTCTATTACAGCATTCGCACTGTCCTGACCCAAGATGTCATCCAACCTGGCATTAATAGTTCCGGCCTATATTTTGATCACATAGGATCATTACGGCTAATAGATAGTTATTTAAGTATAGTTATTCCCGTAGACATATCTTTTATTAGTCCTCATATAGATAATTTATACAGCTTCATGAATAACTCTAAACAGCTGTGTAAAGATGGTCTCGTCCTGGATATTTTAGAATGTAACAATCTATTCCAGCCTCTTTATACCAGGCTATTCGATGTGATACGCGATTACGATGCTATTTCTCATCTTGTATCTAATCGTTCTAAACGATCTGCTTGGTTTGGTCTTGTGGGAACTATTTCCAAAAAACTCTTCGGTACTATGGATGAAGAAGACGCTATTAGATATGATAAAGCAATACAAGAAGTACAAGCTGATGAGAAGGAAATTGCCTCGTTGATGAAAGAGAATATACTTGTTACTACCTATACTCTTAAGTCGTTTAATAATACACTAATTAATGTTGTATCAAATGAGAAACAGTTAAACAATGCAATCACAGAATTAGCTGAAGATTTGAAGAATTTAACATCTGCAACAAAAGAATTAGGTATTAGATCTAGAATATCAGAATTAGTTTCAATGTTAGAAAATAGCTTATTAGCCTTATCTTTTAAAGTCGAAGATGTAGTTAATTCCATTATGTTTAGTAAATCTAATGTATTATATCCAGCGATACTTACGCCCCGGAATCTTTATGATGAGTTATTAGATAGTTATAGATTTCTATCAAATGACAAACAGTTACCTGTACCTTTAACTTTAGATAATATACCAACCCTCTTGAACATTTCTGAAACAAATTCATATTATAGTAATTATAAGATAGTTTTTGCTTTAAAAATTCCTCTTGTTGATCCTAATATATATTCTCTTATTCATAACTTACCATTTCCCGTTGCACATGATACTGGAAACCCGAACTCTTTTGCTACTATAATACCATCAGTTAAATACTTAGGCATCACTAAAGATAAGTCTACGTATTGTAAATTAGATGATATAAGTAATTGTAAGAGTATTAGCAGAACTTACCTTTGTGAAAAGACGGTAACATTCTCAACCGCAGCAACTCCAACCTGTGAAACAGAACTTATAACTAAAGTACTTACCTCTATTCCAAATATGTGTGATGCAAAACTTATACATGGGCATCTTGAAGTATGGCAACCTGTTAATAATAGAAAATGGTTATATGTTGTCTCACTTAAATCTAAAGTAACTTTAGAATGTAATAATACGGAAATTTATGATGTTAATATAAGCGGTAGTGGCATACTACACTTACCTAAAAATTGTATAGCCTACAGTGGTGACACACGATTAGCATCTAAAGAGAATATCGTGAAAGAAATCCGAAAAGTCGGATCTGACTTTTCTCTCATTAATGATAAATGTTGCGACAAATTCATGTATAATAATTTAAAATCAAATATGCCTGTATTAAATTTAAAAAACATAGATTTAGACACATTAGCTTATAAGGACAATAATATAATAAAAAGATTAGATCGGGTAATTGAAAAACCTCACATTGTATTGTATAGCACCCTCTATTCCAGTTTAACTTACCTCACGATTTCAGTTATTGTTATCTATATAATTTTCAAAATTTATAGAAAGGTTATTACATGCAGGAAAATTGTTATTAAAGCTGAGACTCCTTCCGGTGAAGAAGAAGTTGAACTTACTTCCGCTCCTTCTTCTCCTGCTCCTGCACCAGCCTTAAAAATCATGTAACTTCTATAAACTTCACCAAAAGGTGTAAGTTTCTTCTTAAGTAGGGGGATGTTATACCTTCTGTCTGTATGTAAAGCGACTGACGATGCTGCTGCGTCAGCGCTATGAATCGTCAAGCCTTGCCCGCTTCACGGGCAGGCCAGTTGACTCTCAACCTTCGCTCATGTTATACGCCAAATCCAAATTAAATCATCTTCATAAATAAAACCGTTTTTAAAATATCAATATCGGGGCCCCATCTAACAGTACCAATAGACTCGAATACGGTGTGATGACTAAAATTGTAGAAAAAGTCGAGATGTCAGTACTGTGGTAGTCTTCAAATCCGAATACTTCCAAAATTGACATCAGAATGGTACAATACCTGCAGAAGCCAGCATCCTGTCCAACAGCTCAGCGTGGTGCGTGAGCGCGGCGGCGGCGCACAGCGCGGCGGCCTGCCCCCCCGCGGCCCCGGTGACCCCCGCGACCCCCACGCCCCCCGCGCCCCCCGTGACCCCCGCGCCCCCCGCCGCCGCGTACAGGCGCGCGGCGCACACGCGCAGCGCCAGCTGCCACACGCACGCGTTCTCCTGCTCCGTCACGCCGCTGAACTGGTGCTGCAACCTGACGAACGATATTAACCCTTAACCAGGCGACTATACTCTGATTCATAATCATGTAAAGTAAACTGACATATGTAAATGTGTCATCCCCCATACATTATCACTCAATTTGACAAAATGTCAAAATGCATAGAAACTTGTCATTTTCATCTGTCACTTTACATGATTATGAATCAGAGTATAGACATCTTTATTTTCAACCTTGTCATAACTGCATAAAGTTCAAAATCTGGTACTCTCTTAGGCTGTTAAAACGTTTACTGTCGTTGAAATATCAACATTCGATACCTATACTCGATAATTTACTGTATAAGTGTACGATTATGACGACCCGTTTAGCGCAATGGTTTGAGCGTATCGCTCTCCTTTTCTGATTGGGAACTTTGCAACTTTATATCTTTAGAACTAATGATTATAGATAAAAAATAAAACGGAGCTGTGATTCATGATTCAAAAACTTTACAATAAATAAATAGACAAAAAGTCGTAAAATACCTTATTCTGACTTAAAATATCTGAGACTAAATTCATAATCAGGATCTGGGGCTCGAATGCTCTAGCTATACTACAGGCGGGTGTAACTGGCGGCATGAATGAATATGACCGTTAGTTTGCGCACTTGAAAAAAAGAAGACTTTCTACTAAAATTGGTTTCTGAGCACTCAAGGTCCACGCTATTGTTTCATGCCGCAGACTACACAGTACCGGAGGCAGTCGGCGGTGAGCTGCGCGAGCGCGTGCGCGGGCGGCGCGGCTCGTGCCCGCAGCGCGTCGTGCAGCGAGCGCACCACGCGCGCCAGCAGCGCCGTGAAGCTGGCCTGACACCATGGATCCCGGGCTCCATCCTCTAGCTACACTACACACACAGTACCGGAGGCAGTCGGCGGTGAGCTGCGCGAGCGCGTGCGCGGGCGGCGCGGCTCGTGCCCGCAGCGCGTCGTGCAGCGAGCGCACCACGCGCGCCAGCAGCGCCGTGAAGTTGGCCGCGCCAGACACCATCGGCTCCATCTCCGATAACCTGCCGCAAACACGCCCGTTTTGTTACTATAGGCGGATTTTTAATTTGACAGATGCAAATGTCAATCCACATACATTTTGACATTTTGAAAATGTAAAATTGACGTCTACCACCTTACACCATAGTACCATTGATTTGTACAGTCAACAGCAAAAGTAGATGAACAAAATCTAAAGACTCTATACTCACTATTAAGCAAAGTTTGCGTCAGAACTGTATAAATTTGACACTATTGCAGTCGCTCGCATCTTCTGTCACATAAAGAAACTGCCCATGTAACGTGTGTATTTGTGAACATTTACATCACTTTAACCACGTAGTTATTCTACCAACCATTCTGAATAACATTTGTTATGACTATGACATTTAAACTTTTCACATGAAGTATATGGGCAGTTACTTATGTGGCAGATGCGAGCGACGATAGATCAGTGTATAAGACGAGTGATTACGGGTACCGGAGCCCAATCGGGGGAAATGGGGGTTAAAATTTTGGTAGCGCACTTGTGTAAGCAAGTTTTTTTTTGTAGTTGTGTAGTGGCTACATAGTTCCTCACTTGTTGAGCTGCTCCTCCGCGGACTGCAGCATCTTGAGCCGCACGCTGGCGGACAGCGTCACGTTGTCGGTGTGCTGCAGCACCGAGTCGAAGAAGCGCCGCACGGCGCTGTCGTCCGTCGCCTCGATCTCCTCGCCGCTCAGCTGTTGTATAGTGTATAGTGGCTAGACAGTTCCTCACTTGTTGAGCTGCTCCTCCGCGGACTGCAGCATCTTGAGCCGCACGCTGGCGGACAGCGTCACGTTGTCGGTGTGCTGCAGCACCGAGTCGAAGAAGCGCCGCACGGCGCTGTCGTCCGTCGCCTCGATCTCCTCGCCGCTCAGCTGTTGTATAGTGTATAGTGGCTAGACAGTTCCTCACTTGTTGAGCTGCTCCTCCGCGGACTGCAGCATCTTGAGCCGCACGCTGGCGGACAGCGTCACGTTGTCGGTGTGCTGCAGCACCGAGTCGAAGAAGCGCCGCACGGCGCTGTCGTCCGTCGCCTCGATCTCCTCGCCGCTCAGCTGTTGTATAGTGTATAGTGGCTAGACAGTTCCTCACTTGTTGAGCTGCTCCTCCGCGGACTGCAGCATCTTGAGCCGCACGCTGGCGGACAGCGTCACGTTGTCGGTGTGCTGCAGCACCGAGTCGAAGAAGCGCCGCACGGCGCTGTCGTCCGTCGCCCTCGATCTCCCTCGCCGCTCAGCTGTTGTATAGTGTATAGTGGCTAGACAGTTCCTCACTTGTTGAGCTGCTCCTCCGCGGACTGCAGCATCTTGAGCCGCACGCTGGCGGACAGCGTCACGTTGTCGGTGTGCTGCAGCACCGAGTCGAAGAAGCGCCGCACGGCGCTGTCGTCCGTCGCCTCGATCTCCTCGCCGCTCAGCTGTTGTATAGTGTGTAGTGGCTAGACAGTTCCTCACTTGTTGAGCTGCTCCTCCGCGGACTGCAGCATCTTGAGCCGCACGCTGGCGGACAGCGTCACGTTGTCGGTGTGCTGCAGCACCGAGTCGAAGAAGCGCCGCACGGCGCTGTCGTCCGTCGCCTCGATCTTCTCGCCGCTCAGCTGTTGGGCTTCACCTAACACATAAGTAAAAAAAATATTATAAACGTGAAAGTTTGTAGGTATGGATGGATGGATGAATATTTGCTCCTCTTTCACGCAAAAACTACCGAATGGATTTTATTAAAACTTTACAATAATACAGCTTATGCATCAGAATAACACATGACTCTGATAGTGTCATTATAATAATTTCGGAAAACACTTTTTCCGAAATTTACTTTCTAAGAAATTTCGTGACAAAACAAAGATTATGGGTCGCCTTATTTTACGTCTATTTTCATATAAACGTATATTATCGTCGTAAGACCCAAAAAACTTTTAAAAGGCATAAAACAATTTTCTATTGTGTCTGCCGTCTGGGCCTTACGAAGTTATAGGCATTTTATAATTATTATGGAATGTTGTCAATTATTAAAAATCATAGATAATCTTAAATTACGAATCTTGCAAGTTAAAACTTTGACAGCTGTGACGTCAAATGAAAAGTAGCAAAATCATTCATAGTTTTCTATTGAAAAAAAAACTCAAAGACTACTTTTAAACGAATACTTAGAAGTGAAGTCATAAAAGATGTATAAAACAAACAATTTCCTTAACACTGAAATGAGTTACAAAAATAACTTGGCAGCGGTGGGATTCGAAACCACGCCTCCGAAGAGACTGGTGCCTTAAACCAGCGCCTTAGACCGCTCGGCCACGCTACCCATACTGCAAGCGGCCCAATTTATCGGACACATACAATCTTTACACATTTAAACGGAAAGCTATTTCGAAATTTAAAGCATTAAGAAAAATAGTAAAGAGTCACGTTCATTTAGAAAACGTGCGTGACTACACCGTTATTTATACACAAACAATTTGTAAGGAAGACTGATCCCTATAATATGATTTAAACATAAAGATTTGTGGATTTATCGGACACGGCAAGCAAGCGGATGCCACACAAATTGGCAAGGGACTGAGATTAACAAAAATTTAAAATAGTAATTCTACGAACAGCGAGAGGAAAGGCACTATATCGCTACGGTGTGCTCCCCGAACAGCGGCGGCATTTTTTTTTATTGAGGACAATCAAGACGACCTCACTCCGCCTGATGGTAAGCGGCCGTGAGATCCAAATATGAGGTGGACAGGCACAAAAGAACAGACTAAGTACCAATGGGGGCTACCACGTGTGGAAAGTCCTTTAAATGGCGTACGTGTAGACTGAGGTCCAACTACACGGTGATTGGTTATTTTTGATGTGAGATGTCAAAATGTCACTAAACGATCAATGACGTTGAAGTTGGACCTCGGAACCGATTTTCCACAATCGGTAGCCCCTATTGAGTCTGTCATCCTCACCCTGAAGGTCTGATGAGATGCCGTTTCACGCCCTACCTAAAAAACCGAGGATTGTAAGAAAGAGGAAATACATGAACTGGAAAGGCATTCCATGACTTGATGGCTCGTGTGATAGAGGCACAGTATGCCGCGGGTGTACTCACCGATGGGCAGGTAGGGCACGAGGTGCGGCATGGTGTCCCGCAGGTACGTGTAGTGCTTGACGGTGTGCTCCTCGAACAGCGGCAGCATGGTGGTACAGTGCGCCGCGGCGTTCAACACCAGGATCAGCACGCACATGTCTGCGGTACAACGTTAAGGCCAATCCTCTTTGCGGGCTGGGTCATATTAAAATCCGTTGTAGATACATTACTCCCAGCTGTAATTGACAGTTTTGGGACACCCCGGCTTTATCGTTAAGTACACATAGCACGGTATACTCCACTATGAAACTATGATCTATGTAAATGGCCCGGTTCATTTAGAGTATCGGACCACTAAGTCTAAGGTGAAAGATTTCAGAAACACCAATATAAAAGCGCTCAGGAATTCCTAACTTTGTGTCCAGACTGCCTGGGGTTTAACCGCCATACACCTCAGAATAGCTAATACCGATAAATGTCTTTATCTGAAAAATTTTCACTAATAGACAGTCGGTTTCCTTAAATAATTGTGTGTCCAGAACCAGTAGCGGTTTTAGGGTAGGGCCGATCCCAGGGCGCGCGATAAAAAGGGGCGCCACAGGCCCTTTTTTCGTATGTTTAAATTGCAGTTGGAGGGCGCCGTAGAAATCTCGCCCAGGGCGCCATAGAAATCTCGCCCGGGGCGCTGGTAGAGTTAATACCGGCCCTGTCTAGGACTGATCAGAATTAACTACAGGTAAAGGTGAAGGCGTTCTTAAGTAACGAGACCATTTAAACTATACTATTTATAAAGAGGTTAATCTCATAGACCAAGTCCAGGCTTATAGGTAAACCGAAAACACGAAACACTTGCTTGATGCAATCGCCTCTCAGCGCCATCTATTGGTAGTGGTCTAAGTTAAGTAACGAAACGAAGTGAGTGCGGGGCACTATATTCATATTATCTATATCATATTTATAAAAGGATACAGGCTGGGTCCTCAACGTCAGGTTCGGGCATGTCGAAGAAGGGGTGCACGGCGAGAAGCCTCGTGGTGAGCGGCAGCACGAGCGTCGCGTGCGAGTTGCCCATGCGCTGCACGCAGCGGAATGTCGATCGCTTGTCCTGTCAAATAACATTGTTAATGTCAGAACTAAGATTATTATTACCATAGATTAAGATGCCGCCCTGCTAAAAGGCCAAAAAACCATGGGAAAGAGGAGACGCCATCTTATGGACACTGCTTATGTCAAAAAGAGACAGATGATTGCGAGTGTACCGGCGTGTCAACAATTTATCGGTGAAAAAAAAACTTATTTTGTCAAATAATAGAAAATCCTCTTATATACTTATTTTTGGTATAGGTAATTTAGAGCCATAGGATCAACATCCGAGTGGTTGTGATGTGATTTTTACATTATTTTTAGGCACACATGTGCGTTTCCGCTGTGCTCACTTGACCAGTGTGGGAGCCTCTGTGCAAAAAAGATCTAACATGCGAGCGAGCCTACCTACGCGTACTGCGTATTCTGGCCAATAAACAATTTTATTTTTATGAACGACACTGGTGGCGTATAACAAAGCCGGCCCGTATGAAAATATGCCTGTCACATTCAAACAAATGCGACGAACCGCGCGTATGTAAAGGAGGGCAACTCCGAGTCGGTCGTAACTTCCGGTTCGTTTTAGGCCGAAATTGAAATCGGGCGGACTCAATCCACATCGATTCACATAAGAGACAATAAAATTAAATACTATCGAGGTGGTAAATGGGGCACAAGTCAAACATTATCCGTGCTGAAACATTACGATAACGATGTGTTGATATGCCTACTACAAAATCATGAAAAATAGGTAAATCAGTTTGATCCATACAAAAAGAATACCTACTCAGCAATATTGGTTAGCGAGTCAATATTTCCTGACTATGTCATCGTTTTACGCGCATGTGCATGGGTACACGTACTATTGTTTTCTTACTAAGCAATAACAATTCTATTCTAGTAGTATACGAGTATTTCAATTTTATGCCTACAAGTTTTAATATAATAAAAAAAACTTAAAATCTGTACTCATATTATTTTAAACCTTCAGATAAGCTGGGAGAAAAAAAAAAATTCAATGGCAGCGGTGGGATCGAACCCACGCCTCCGAAGAGACTGGTGCCTTAAACCAGCGCCTTAGGACCGCTCGGCCACGCTACCCATGTTCACTCCGTTCTAATTTACTGATTACTAACATATTTTCAATCCTTGATTCAGTGTTTAATAGTTTAAGTCAGATGTAATGACGGTAATCTTTATGCACTTGTTTTTTTTAACCGCACACGCATATTATTTTGGCACCAGACCAAAATTGTTATATCTGTATTTTAACGCCTGTTAAACGTATTATTAAGTACCTAGAGTTTGAATGGTGTAATTGAAGCAATTTTAAACGGTTTTATAACATTCTTTGAAAAAATGCATAACGCGTTAAAACTCTCGAGTGACGGAACTGAACGTCTAATGGTGTTAAGTGATGCTTGACAGTTAGTTATGTTTTAACTTGCTTGTAACTTTACCGTACCTACCCAAAGTGTCATCATACGGGACCCATTCTAATCTACCTGTATGTTACCGAGCTATATCCCATGAAACGTAATATTATGTAAACAAAAGTTTTTTTTTAAATAAATGTCGCATCTCCACGAACATTAAAAACAAAATAAATATTAAAACATATTCTTTGGTCGATTTTTGTCTAGGTAGTGGACACTTACACAGAATAGGTGCAATAAGAAATATTTTACTTACTTATGTTAAGTTGTCACCTTGTCACTTATAATATTATGAGATCTAAAATTTATAAGCGGTCTTACCTGAGGATATCTCTTGAGATTCTCCAAAATTTTGTCAATGCACATTTCTAAACACGTTTTCGAGGCAACTGTACACGAACCCAGCATCCTATGTAGACCTTCCCTAACGTCCATTGAGTAATCCTGCAATAAGAGGTTAATTTAATGATGAGATCCGCAGGAGATCCAATGTCGCAGACATAGACTTTGGGCTATTAAGAATTGCGTGGCTCAAGTGGCAATGGGCAGGGCACATAGCAAGGAGAACAGACTGGGTGGAAAGATCCTTGAGTAGAGGCCGCGTGCAGGAGGCCGCAGGCGTGGCAGGCCAGGGGTGGCACAAGACCGATCTGTGTGGAGAACGTTGGGGGAGGCCTATGTCCAGCAGTGGAAGTCTATTGGATGAAATGATGGGAGGCTAGGGAGATACTTAGATTTGGAACTAGACGAACTGGATCATGGAAAAGACGCGTAGTGATGAGTGATCTTGGGTAATGTGTTACCTCCAGAGCTCCCAGTATGGTTTCAAGCTGGTCCTCGCGCAGCACGATATGGTGCGCGATCCTGGTGAGGCTGTCGATGGCGCGCAGGCGCACGTCCTCGATTTCGTCGTTAAACATGTCCACAAGGAAGTCCAGCGAGGTGGTGGCGAACACCGGGTTCTCCAGAGACAGCTGGCAAACCGCCTCCACGGCAGCCGTGCGGACCTCTAAATAGGATATGAGAGTTGAGAGTTAAAATTCTGGACAGCGAGACTAATTTTATCCTAGCAATGTAACTTATACCTATAAATACTTTAAGATTTAATGTTTTCGAGCGTATATTGCATTTGACCGTGGGCTTGAGAGATGTCATCACTAGTAATCGGCAATAGGGTATTTGACCATTAGACGTTATATTTATAACTGAAAATGTTGACCATTGGTTCTTATTTACCAATATTTTGATTGAGTACCTATATTTTTTACTATATCGAGATTAGTCAAATACCGTATTCGGAATTTCGGACGCTTACTTACTTAGGCTTATTATATTAGGAAGCACAAATATAATACATAACTAAATAAATAAATGCGCCAGACAATCACACCTATCAACCTGGTGTCAAACCCCTTGGTACTATGAGTACCAGATGACGATAATTAAATAGGGTCTCTTTCATTGTGACGCATTTGAAAGAGACAGAGCAATAGTTTACGTTAAGTCAGTTTTCGATCAATTCAACTCATGGTAGCGCTCAGGTATGTTTTTTTATGTGATAGGTAGCAGACGAGCAGGCGGATCACCTGATGGTAAGCGATTGCCGCCGCCCATGGACACTCGTAACACCAGTGGAGTTATTAGTGCGCTGCCAGCCTTTTATCCCCTTCCCCCCAGAGTGAGCCTCCGGTACCCTCACTCACTCAGCGAAACACAGCATAGGGGCTGCTTCACGCCTTTTGTGTGAGGCAGTGGTATCACTCCGGTCGAGCCAGCCCATTCATGCCGAAGCATTATTTTCGAGCGTATATTACATTTGACTGTGGGTTTTAGAGATGTCATCACTAGTAATCGCCAATTCGGACGCTTACTTACTAAAACATTTTTTTTTTACATTATAGAAAAAATATTGTGGACAAGCTTTTTTGAATCTGCATGTGAAAATGCTCTAAAATGAAACCAATTCTGAAATAAGATAGAAGCGTGGCTCTCCCACAACTGTCTCACCCATGAGCTCGTCCTCGAGCCCGTGCACGAAGGCGCCGGCCGCGCCGCCGGGCAGCAGCTGCACGTCGTCCTGCTCCACGAGCTGGCCGGGCGCGTCGTCCGCCCAGCGCCGCCCGCTCGCCCACGCGCCCGACCGCACCAGCTCCGCGCCACGCTCGTGCATTGTACGCTTTTTCTGAAATATACATTATAAGATGCCGACGCTCAAAAGACGCTAGTGTGGGTCTCTCTAATAAGTATATATTGTATGTGTATACTCAAAACTGGAATTCAAGACCAAAAAAGCTACTACAATGTTGCTACTGCAATAAAATGATTGTACCATAGTATACCCATTTTTGCTAAAAACACTCGCTGATGTAATTTATTTATAGGTAATTTTGATTCTATGATTAAAAAAAATTTATTTACTTTTTTTCACGTACTTTAATAAAAACTTAACCATCCGTAATTTTAGTTTTCAAATATGGTATTGCGCTTGTAACACTTCAGGTGTTAATAACATTGTACTCCGCAACATTTAACAATGTATGGAAACTTGACAGTTTAGTCTGCTTATGACGAAAAATAATGCCAAAGAGGTTGGCGAAACCTAATAACGTCACCTAAAAATGACTTAAGTGACTTTAACAGATTTGATTATATTTTTTTTAATTATAGAATCAAAATTACCTATAAATAAATTACATCAGCGAGTGTTTTTAGCAAAAAGGGGTATACTATGGTACGATCATTTTATTGCAGTAGCAACATTGTAGTAGCTTTTTTGGTCTTGAATTCCAGTTTTGAGTATACACATACAATATATACTTATTAGAGAGAACCCACACTAGCGTCTTTTGAGCGTCGGTGTCTTGCCGGCGACCACTCCATCATAGTGTTTTCGGGTGCCGCGTCGATGTTAACTCCAATGGGACTCGCAGAATAACCCAAATCATCACGAACACAACAATAGACCGAAAGAGACTCTTCATTGTAGTACCCCAAATCCTGAATTACACACTAAGACGAGAGAGAAAATAGGCTAATAGGTCAAATGATACATCGTCTTTTCTATTGATGTTGTAAAATAAAAAGAAGACTGTATAAACACATGGGCCAATTTATTGCTAATTCAGCTCGGTACCATCTCGCGAATGGTCCGGATGTGGCCGGGCATAGGAGGCAATGGACTAAGGAGCAAAGGACTTAAACAGAATAAAGAAATTTTCCCAGGGCTATCAACAATTTGCTTTGTCGCCCTGCCTGTTTGCTTATAGCCGATGGAACCCTTATGTCAATCCAGACCTCAATGGGGGGGGGTCCGGACCCCCTGGACCCCCCCTTATATACGTCCATGCATGCCGATGCGTGGGTCTTCCACAACTGTCTCACCCATGAGCTCGTCCTCGAGCCCGTGCACGAAGGCGCCTGCCGCGCCGCCGGGCAGCAGCTGCACGTCGTCCTGCTCCACGAGCTGGCCGGGCGCGTCGTCCGCCCAGCGCCGCCCGCTCGCCCACGCGCCCGACCGCACCAGCTCCGCGCCGCGCTCGTGCATTGTACGCTTTTTCTGAAATATATGCAATATATTTTTTTTATGAGATAGGTTGCAGACGAACAGACGGATCACCTGATGGTAAGCGATTACCGCCGCCCATGGGGTCGCAAGTGCGCTGCCGACCCTTTAAAAAGGAATACGCTCGCTTTTTGAAGTTTTGCAGGTCGTATACATTACACATACAGTATATGTATGTATACTTATTAAACCGGCCGGCCGGTGACCACTCCACACTAGCGTTTTCGGGTGCCGCGTGGACGCGACGCCCAATGGAACTTGCAGAATAAATCTCGCAAATCGTCACATACACAACAATAGACCGAAATAGAGCTTAAGTGCATAAAATGGACTCTTCATTACTACCCCAAATCCTGAATCATGGTCCAGCTTGGAATTACACACTATAGTCGGGCCGTTGTATCATGCCCGATTTGACAATACCTTTTTTTTAGTTTTGCACTTATCCTTGTTATGAGGAACACATTTCGCGAATCATAAAGAACTACTTTTAAATCATAAGTTCTTTATGATTCGCGAAATGTGTTCCTCATAACAAGGATAAGTGCAAAATTAAAAAAAAGGTATTGTCAAATCGGGCATGATACAACGGCCCGACTTTAAGATGAGAGAGAATAGGATTACAGGTAAACCGAAAGCTCACATCGCGGAAGAGAGTAGACATTCAACATCTTCTATTGGTACATCATGTTGCCCTATCGATGATGTAAATTAAAAAGGGGTAGAAACAGCGGCTAGTTTATTGCCAATTCAGCGGGTCGGTGTCGTGTCGAGATTGGTCCGGGTGTCGCCGGGCATAGGAGGCAAGTGAACCTGAAGTACGGCGACGCGGTGGTCTGCAAGCGTAATGACCGCGGTGACGTCCGCACGTCTCCTTCCGCGCGTACTTGACTGGTTGCGGACCAAATCTCATATAATATATTAAGCTGATACCACACAATTGTATTACAAGTGTAAACAAAAACACAATAATGTTTGGCGTATGGACAGGGTCAAATGACATTAAATAAGCTGTAAGCATTTCTGATACCTTCTTATTGTGTGCTACATAAACATTTTCTATTCTATTCAATAATCACCTTCATGTTGCTCATGAGCTGCTTGTCGAGGGTCTGCAGCAGGAAGCGGTCGGAGACGGCGCGCGTCCTGCCCAGCAGCGAGCACGCCAGCGCGCGCACCTGCATGCAGAGGTCGTTCACCGCCGAGCAGATGCGGATGAACGCGTCGTCCACCAGCCGCATCGTCGTCTCTCCGTCTTGAAGAGTTGTGACGCTGAAACATCATCATGTTAGCGTGAAACTTTCGAATCCGATGGCTTGAAACCCTACATACAGAATCATTATCTAAGCAATTGTTTTAAGTATGAGCAAGTTAATGAAAATGTTTTCCATCAAAGCTAATGGAAAAATATACACAGGTTTGAAAACTCCAAAAGGGCAAAATCGTAACAGTCCATTGAACTGTTGCAAATGACTTTCCCTTTCCCTAGTTTCCATTACAGCACAAATATATTTTATAGGTAGATTAAATTAAACTAGCATTTAAAAAATTAATAGGCAACAGTGTACTAACTTTTCTGGAGTTACACTACAAAATGTTTGCTATTTGAACTGACCTTTTTTATAGTTAAAGACCACATTTGGTATGGGATAATTTGTCGTTTAATCAACTAGAAAGTCCCTAAGAACTATTTCCAATGAAAATATAAGTAGTCGACAATCAAAATGCAAACAAACTGAAACAAACCACAAACAAACATCAACTGAAATGTCAAAAAATGTCAACGAAATCTTCTTGACAAATAGAAAAATAAAAATCAGGAACCACAGAGTACTTAGGTATCTTTAGCACTTATTGCTTGAGGGGTGGGCCGCCGACCGGAGGGCCGAAAGACTCTATACCTATGTAAAGTCTTTTATAAAGGCTTTAGGAGGGCCTAATTTACAGACTTTTGGCCTAACCGGAGTTCCCTAAGCTCGCTTTTACACGTATAATTCTCATTCGTTACAGTATAAGTAGAATAAAAAAGTTTATAAACTGTCCAAAGACCATAATATTACCTAGGTATGTAAATTATACAGAGTAAAATTACTTTAATTTTATTTCACTCAATAAAATAATAAGGCGGTTTTGTAAGAAAATAAAAACTAAAATTTGTTTTTTATAAGTTAGTATAATAGTACGATAATAAGCCTAAAAGCTAGATACCTAATATATTAAGCCATGCCGATTAGAAAACTAAAATAAAAAATCGAATACTTTCTCAAAAATTAATATTTATTATTTCACAACTTTA
>JABMDO010002622.1:0-15547 GCA_014851415.1 Cnaphalocrocis medinalis
AAATGTTTTGCTATTTGAACTGACCTTTTTTATAGTTAAAGACCACATTTGGTATGGGATAATTTGTCGTTTAATCAACTAGAAAGTCCCTAAGAACTATTTCCAATGAAAATATAAGTAGTCGACAATCAAAATGCAAACAAACTCAAAGAGAATATAATCACTCTGAACAAACTGAAACAAACCACAAACAAACATCAACTGAAATGTCAAAAAATGTCAACGAAATCTTCTTGACAAATAGAAGAAAATAAAAATCATGGAACCACAGAGTACTTAGGTATCTTTTAGCAACCTTATTGCTTGAGGGGTGGGCCGCCGACCGGAGGGCCGAAAGACTCTATACCTATGTAAAGTCTTTTATAAAGGCTTTAGGAGGGCCTAATTTACAGACTTTTGGCCTAACCGGAGTTCCCTAAGCTCGCTTTTACACGTATAATTCTCATTCGTTACAGTATAAGTAGAATAAAAAAGTTTATAAACTGTCCAAAGACCATAATATTACCTAGGTATGTAAATTATACAGAGTAAAATTACTTTAATTTTATTTCACTCAATAAAATAATAAGGCGGTTTTGTAAGAAAATAAAAACTAAAATTTGTTTTTTATAAGTTTGTGTAATAGTACGATAATAAGCCTAAAAGCTAGATACCTAATATATTAAGCCATGCCGATAAGAAAACTAAAATAAAACAATCGAATACTTTCTCAAAAAATTAATATTTATTATTTCACAACTTTATAATCAGGTACAAATATAATATAATAATATAATACAATGACCAGCCATTGACTAGTTTCACAACAAGGAACCCTTACGTCCAATTTTTTTAAATCCGATTTGTCAGATGGAGGGAAAATGAGCCTTCTGAGATGGAAAAGTGAGCCTTCTGAGATAGGAAAGTGTTTGAACTCATGTTAAATAATAACTTACGCAAACTATTTGGTTGAGCGCTATGGATGCCGTTTAAAAAAAAAGAGATGACAGCTGTCTCTTGGTGAAGAAAAATGTTATGTTGATTGGTTGAGATTTTTTAATGTTTGTAGAAAATAACCAAAATAAACTTGTTAAATACGTTGAAGACATTGTAATTCATTTATCGTTGAAGAATAATAAGTGCAAGATTGGACATATTTTTGGTCCGTACGTTCGCCCGGATAACAAGTAAGACATCGCCAGTACCTATACCTGCCTACCTATTGGTTGGAATGTAAAAGAGAGGAAATTACACGAACTACTTTTGATTCTTATTGGACGAGTGGGAGATTATACTACAAAAACTATACTTTGCGAAGTTATCGTTGAGAGTGATTCTGTATCCAGACCTACAAGAAATCGGTGCGTCTCAAACTCACTGCGTGGCGGCGGAGCGCGTTTAATTTTGCGCAAACTGCGGTACCCACCGACGAGTAAGAGCAACAGCGGCAACACTGCTCTTTGTACGGAGCAGCAGAATAACAAGAGTTTAGTGAGTGTGGTCCAAAATTCATTGATAAAAAGTGCGTGCTCAATTTATTTTGTATTGGATTTTTTTAAACTGTTTATTCTATTTTATGTTTATTTTTTGTGAAGTTATATTGTATTTTTTTGAGGTTAGAGTTAAGTTCTATCCATAAAGTTGGTGAAAATATGGAAATAAGTATGGATCCATTGTACAATTTGCAACAAGATTTACAATTGTCTATCAGAAAAGCTAAATTAAATTTCGATAAGACGCCTAAAGAGCGTCTTACAGAAGCTTATGTAGTGACTCGATTAGAGTATCTAGAAGACCAGTGGAGGTCGTTCACGGACACGCACCGGACCATCGTCACGGACGTGGACCCCGCGCAGTACCGCAGCTCGAGCTACTACATAAGCGAAATGTACGACGCTACTTTAGAGCTCTACTGTAGTTTTAAAACTGATTTAAAAGAGTGTTTAGGCAATTTTTTAGACCCAACTAAATTAAGTCAACCCAACCATTGTATATCTGCAAGTTCTCAAGTAAGTTACCCAAAATTCAAATTCCAATATTTAGTGGAAAATACGTTGAATGGCCATCGTTGTAAAGATATATTTGTTCGTTGATACATAATAACCCGAATTTAGGTAACGTGCAAAACTTCATATTTAAAAGCTCACTGTTGCGGGCGAGGCCGAGCAGCTCCTGCGGCATGTGTCCGTCACGGATGATAACTACAGCGAAGCTTGGGCTCTACTCAACAAACGGTTCAGCAATCAGAAATATCTATCTAATTGTATTCTACTAAAACGCCTGGTTAATCAGAAGTCATTACAACCGATTCACCTGAAGCCTTGAAAGGGTTATTAGATACGACGTTAGACGTTTAATGGGTTAAAAATCAGGGTATAGCTATTGATTCCTGGATACCATTGTGATTTTCATAATTAGTGACAAAACTTGATTCCGAATCCCGCAAATTATGGGAATCGCAAAATTAGCAAGACAGACAACTATCCAACCATTCAAGACTTTCAAGATTTTTTAGAGCAAGAGTTTCGTCGTTAGAATTTTATCATCGTGCCAGCTAAAACCCACCTCCGTGCCACAATACAATGTTAAGGTCCATCATGCCGCCACAGTAGTGTGCCCATTTTTGTTTGAAAGTCACAGGCTATATAATTGCAAATCTTTCTCGGGGTCAAAATATTAACGAACGTCGTAGTTTTGCCACTAAAAAATAGTCTTTGCTACAATTGTTTTAGTCCCAGGCCACTCTGTGTTCATGTGTCGTCCAATCATCCAGGTGTCGAGTATGCAACAAAAAGCACCACTCTCTCCTTCATATTAATGATCCTTCAAAAACTTACAGATAGCCTTCAAATGCAAAAAACACTATTTCATTTTCAAATTCTAATTTCACAGCATTTCATTCAGCTGCAAAAAGTCAAGTTATTTACCTACAGCAGTTCTTAAAGTTAATCACAGACTGGTAATGATTTAAAATATAGGTCCTTATTGGATCAAGGTTCTCAGGTCTCTTTTATCTCGGAGACCGCTGTGCAGTCCCTGGGTTTAACTAAGATTACCACCAAGACTGAAATATCAGGCATTGGTAATAGTCGAAATGATACGACTCTCTCAAAGTCAATGGGTTCGTTTTAACATTCAATCCACATATGACCCTCAATACCATCATTACAGTTCAAGCTTCATGTATTGGAAAAAATCACATCATTCTACCACCTCCAAGAGTACAGATCAAATATGTTCAAATTTTTCGAAGCTTAAGTTAGCAGATCCCTATTTTCACTCTCACAGTGAAATAACAGGCTTCTGGGAGGCAGACGTGTGCAGTCAGATTTGGTTGATGGGCCTCCTTAGAAATCCATCGGGGTACATTGATAGCTCAAAACACTGTAATTGGCTGGGTCGTATCCTGGGCAGTTATTTGAAAAATAGACACCAATATCAAAATACAGTCCACTGAGTTTATCGTCAAATAGCCTTTGTTTTTTTATTTATTTATTTATGAAGTAGGTATGCTCACATAATTACTTTTTGTTGTCTTTTTTATTTCATTATAGGTAAATGTTTGCATGTGATTGTTTTCATTATTTTATTTACGCTATTAAGAGGCTGTTGTTAATTATTATAATTTGTCACCTTGTGTACCTATGTTTAGATTTAGACATTTGATTTGTTATCTTTAAATAGGCAGTAATGTAATGCACTGTAACTGTACATTAGTAAAGAGCATTATTATTAGTATAAGTAATTAATTATGGACATGCTGTCCATCGCGGGCGGTATGTTTGAACTCATGTTAAATAATAACTTACGCAAACTATTTGGTTGAGCGCTATGGATGCCGTTTAAAAAAAAAGAGATGACAGCTGTCTCTTGGTGAAGAAAAATGTTATGTTGATTGTTGAGATTTTTTAATGTTGTAGAAAATAACCAAATAAACTTGTTAAATACGTTGAAGACATTTTAATTCATTTATCGTTGAAGAAGTAATAAGTGCAAGATTGGACAGAAAGTGATCCTTCTAAGATGGGAAAGTGACCCTTCTGAGATGGGAAAGTGATCCTTCTGAGATGGGAAAGTGAGCCTTCTGAGATAGGAAAGTGATCCTTCTGAGATGGGAAAGTGAGTCTTCTGAGATGGGAAAGTGAGCCTTCTGAGACGGGAAGTGCAGACTTGAGATAGGAAAGTGATCTCTGAGATGGGAAAGTGAGGCTTCTGAGATGGGAAAGTGAGCCTTCTGAGATGGGAAAGTGAGCCTTCTGAGATGGGAAAGTGAGGCCTTCTGAGATGGGAAAGTGAGTCTTCTGAGATAGGAAAGTGAGCCTTCTAAGATAGGAAAGTGAGATCCGCGATGGGAAAGTGACCCTTTGATGGGAATGTAAGTTTTCTGAGATAGGAAAGTGAGCTTAAGATAGGAAGTGACCCTTCTGAGATGGGAAAGTGAGACTTCCGAGATGGGAAACGGAGAATTTAAGCGAAGGGTACAAGTCACGCCAATAGATTTAAATTGTTAGTTACTGAACAGTATCTTTTTCCAATAACTGCAGAGTGTCAGAATCTTGCCAATCATTCACACTTTTTGTTTTTTATTTTATGTGCTACTTTTTAGTCTGTATTCTTATTCTAAAACTTGGCTAAAGCCAAGAGCGCTACTTTATACTCTGATCATAATCATGTAAAGTAAACTGACAGATGAAAATGACAAGTTTCTATGCATTTTGACATTTTGCATGTGTCAAATTGAGTGATAATTTATGGGGATGACACATTGACATCTGTCAGTTTACTTTACATGATTATGAATCAGAGTTTAAGGAATTCCTGACATTTATCTTAAGTAAGAAGGTTGATTAAAATCTGCGTGACCAAAGCCGCGGGCACGGCCTAAATAATTTTGCGTTTGAGGATTATAAGGGAAATTGTTATTGTCATAATTTTTTGGCTCCTCCGCTGCTTTTCGATTCTTCGCCCTGAAATTGTAGGTGAGGTACGACGCACTTATTATTCCCAGTACCTGAAAAAGAAAAATAAATAATACAATTCTTACAACATCTCATACAGTCGAGTTCAAAAATATGTACCTATACACTTTAGGACCTTGTCACAATACATAGTTATAAGAAAGTGGAAAGTCGTTTTCTTATACATATGTACTGTGACAAGGTCCTAAAGTGTATACATATTTTTGAACTCGACTGTACATTGACCTGAATATAATAATAAAAATAAATTGAGACAACATCACATATGTTGTCCTGGTCCCAAACTAAGGTTTCCCTTGTGCTATGGAAACCCAGAAACAACCGAAAGAACTACAAAACCCAGGACCCAACACAAATATCTGTTTCATCAACAAACATTGTGGTTGGTGTGGGAATCGAACCGGCGACCCCTTACGTCTCAACCATTGCGCTAAACGGGTCGTCCAATAGTAGTAGAATCCGCCTAAATAGCTTAAAAGCATGTGTTACATATTAGACAACAGATGATCACAAACATAATATTTAAATTCATATTTAGCACCCAGACACTGAACAAACACAAGTGTTCATCACACGAATGTTTATCCAGGGTGAGGATAGAACCCACGACCCTTCCACGGCCAAGTTCAAAAAGATATCACCAGATGGCAGCACCGTCTACGTGGCAGTAATTGTAGGTGGCAGCACATTGTATTGACAAACATGACCAAGTTCAAATAGATGACACTGGATGGCAGCACCGTCTATGTGGCAGTATTTAAAGGTGGCAGCACATTGTATTGACTAACATGACAAAGTTCAAATAGTTGACACTGGATGGCAGCACCGTCTATGTGGCTGTAAAGAATGAGGATACCGAAGGCCCGATTAGGGGGGAAAGAAGGTTAAAGTCTGGCAGCTTAGCGCACCTGTGACTTTAGATGTTGAAGGTGCCTATGGGATCTCTAACCATCAGTGATCCGTCTGCTCGTCTGCTCCCTATCTCATATATCTCTCTTTTTCTTTCTTTATTAATGCACGTTACGTCACCCAAGGCCCAAGGTTGTGCCTTGTTGCAAAACGTTACTATTGTACATAACTATGCCTACCTTCTATTATTGATATTGTAGGTAAATATTATTACTGTATTTTTTTGTTATTTGCTTTTGTGGTCAATAAACGTTATCTATCTATCATAAAACAACTCTAATGTTTACCTGTATAACTATAATAGTGATCAGGAAGTAAAATATCACACTTCTAAGTATCTCTATAATGCCCAAGATGAAAGCGCTGCAGCCGGCAGGATGAGCGTTCTCCCTCGCACACAGCTGGATGTTGTCTATGTCTGTATTCTCGTCTATGGTCACATTGTCTATGGACAGACCGTTGGAGCAACACGTGATTGGTAGACTGATGTTTAACTGTTCGTAGGAATCGGGGCCGGTTGTACCGCAGCATTTGAACTGAAAAAAGAAAAAAAATGGGATTGTGGGAGAGTTACGCTTCGGCATGAATGGGCCGGCTCGACCGGAGTGATACTACAGCCTTACAGAAAACCGGCGTGACAGCCCCTGCGCTGTGTTTCGCCGAGTAAGTGAGGGTATCGGAAGCCTACCCGGGGGGGAAGAGGATAAGTCAGCAGTGCACTTGTGACTCCACAGTTGCACATAGGCGGTGGCAATTGCTTATCATCAGGTCATCCGCCTGCACACCCCTGCGTTCTGGCCTTGTACAGAATGGAAAGACGCCCCGCCCTCACTTCGCTTCGGGACCGTAATTCAGAAATGAACCAATAGATGGCGCTGTGCTCAATTACATCGCGCAAGCGTTTCGTGTTTTCAGTTTACCTATAAGCCTTGTCGTTGTCTATAGAAGTTATCTCTTTATAAATAGTATAGAAGAAGATAGAAAGATTACCTACAAGCTCTGACGTGCCGGGCTAACATGCGCGCCACGAGGTAATTTGTCGACACTCGTATTGTGTCGGCGCAAGTTGCTTCTCGCTCACCTGACTGTGCGATGAGCGGGATAGAAGGAAGCGCTATCGCGAACGAGAGTCGACAAAATTTTGTCGCGGTGCGCATGTTAGGCCTAGTGGGCGTCGGTTTACCTACAACCTCTTTATAATAGGCTTGTTTCCAAGGTTAGAGATTGGAAGATTTTTTGTATAAAATGGAGAAATAACGGTAAAAAAAAACTATAGACAAGAATTTAGTTTGATATTTTTTGTCATCAGTCAATTAAAGTTAGATCTAAATTTGATACGTAACTTGATTTTAAAAGTATTACATTTACTAAATAATTATATACAATTAGATAATTCATGCAATTTTGAGCAACTTTTCTTTTGAAACCATTTTCATAAACGCATTATTTAATATAGCTATCGAACAAAGGTCTCCCGTGATGAACACAAACCAGCACGCTTTGACGTCACAGCGGGCGGTGTATGGAGCGTTTTGACAAGGTTTATTTTATGTGATCTTTGAATGGTGATAATCTTTTGCCGATGTTTCTACTTTGGAGAGCTTCTTTGATTACTAATCAGAAAAAAAAATTGGAAACAGGCCTATTAATAGTATAGAAATAGATACGTACAAGGCCTTCCATAACTACGAATACGCTTCTGGTTTCCTGGTCCTCAAACATGACTTGCAGCTGGGTCTCCAGGGTGCTCGCTATGGCTTTGCCTTCGTTGTTCAATGATACGGTTACGAAAATATTGCTGCCCAATGTCAGGATCATGCACACCAGATACTGGAAAACATAATAGTTACATAATAAATAAATAAATTCACAGAAAAATTCTTACATTGACCTGACCCCGTACTACTCGTTAGTAGCTTAAGCACTTGTGTTAGATACCAGACTATAAGAGGAAACACAAATATAATTATACTAGCTTTTGCCCGCGGATTCGCTCGCGCCCCCACTTCCCTAAACTGGGGGGTTAGAAAAGGGCCAAAAGTAGCCTATGTTATTAACTAAGTATCTTAAAAAATCACGTCAATTCGTCGCTCCGATTCGCCGTGAAAGAAAAACACAACAGTGTACAGACAGACAGACAGACAGACACACTTTCCCAATTATAATATTAAAATATGAATGGATAAACCCAGGCACTGAACAAGCACTTATCTTTATACGAATGTTTGTCGAGGGTGGGGATTGAACCCACGACCTTTGGCGTATAAGGTAGGGTCACTACAAAATACGCCATCTGTGTCATTCCCATGGCTGCTTTTTATAGATGCAAAATGTCAAAACGTATGGGAACTTGGCACTTGAATCAGTCGGAAATAAAAAATCAGAGCGAAAAATTGCCTGACACCATGTGGATCAAACCCCCCAGTCTCGAGATATATTGATACAAAGTTAAAATTAGAGCGTTCCCCCCCTTAACTTTTGAAATACTATTACAAAAAATCTGAAAAAATGTGCTGTAGGTAGGTACCTATACCTTCAAGTAAGTACTTTCAACTAAAACTATAACAGACTCTGTATCATATAGTTTTTTTAATACAACTCCACCAACTTATGACGTGCAGTTGCCCTACTTAACTACTTAAATGGTAATGCATGGAATGGAAATAACTACCTACAAACTATGAAAATAAGGTCGGCCCATCTTATGGCTACGGAACACGTGCATGTTCGACACGCTCTTGGCCGATTTTTTTTATTGAAAACTAGCTGTTACCAGCGACTTCGTTCGCACCCCCCTCTTTAACCCACCTTTCACAAAATAAAAGTAGCCTATGTTCTTTGTCAGACTCTAGACCAGGGTTGTTGCGGATGCTGATTTTTTCACATCCGCGGATGAGGATGCGGATGCGGATTCCAGGGGGCAAACATCCGCGGATGCGGATGCGGAAGCGGATCTTTACAAAAATCTTAAGTTTTGGGAGAAAAATTTAAAAGACAAGTCAAATAATCAGTAATTATATATCTTTATTTATTATTTTAATTATAAAGAAGCAAGTCAAGTACTAGGTATTAAGTACTAATTATACATTTTAGTAATTAAATTTAAATAAGGGAGCATTATATTTGATGGTCAGGAGTCCTGACCTGCAACACATTCGCATCCGCATCAGCTCCGCATCGATTTTTGCGGATGCAGATGCGGAGGCGGATGCCTAAATCCATGCGGATGTTCCGCATATGCGGATGCGGATGCAGATATTCGCAACATCCCTGCTCTAGACCATTAGGTACCGAATTTCATTGAAATCCGTTTACTTGGCTTGACTCCTGGGCCTTGGGGGCGGTATCGCATCATTGCAGGCCGCCGTCACTGCCTCGGTAAGCCCATCAACTGACCTGTCGATTTCGTCCCCCGTAGTAAGAGTCTCGACCCTCGCACGGTTTAGTTCCCGGCTCGTAGTACTTAGTTTTGGCGTGTGAAAGGGTAACAGGCAGACAGACAGACTTGAGAGTTGCTTACTTTCGCATTCATAATAATTGTTAGTACTTAAGGATAATGACTAATAAGGATGACTGTTTTAACTCTACGAGTTAATAAAAGTACCTAACTCTACGAGTGAATAATGGTAAAGATGACGATGTCTGACATATTTCCAAAAACTTTTATTACCTATACTCTGATTCATAATCATGTAAAGTAAACTGACAGATGACAATGTTTCATCCCCATAGGTACAATAACACTCAATTTGACACATGCAAAATGTCAAAATGCAAACTTGTCATTTTCATCTGTCATTTTACTTTACATGATTATGAATCACAGTAATAGGTAAGTAAGTAATAAAAGTTTTTAGAAATCTGTCAGACAATCGTCATCTTTACCATTAGGAATACGAAAACAAAATGAATCCCCAACATGAATCATAATTTATGATAAGAACATTATGCATCATCACATCAAGAGGCGTTATAATCTTTATAATAAGTCATCACCCACTTCAAATTACACGTGATATTAGAATGATAAGGATCACACTCAACATTTTTTCTTTGTATATTTTTTTACACAACAGACATAAGTAGGTACTTTACATTGACCTGACTACGTACTAAGTACCTACCTTGAGCACTTGTAGGTACCAGATATCAGACAACAGAGGAAACACAAATGAAATACTTAATCCTAATCCTACCTAACTAAGTAATATTATTAATGCGAAAGTAAGTCTATCTGTCTGTTACTCTTTCACGCCAAAACTACTGAACAGATTTGAATGAAATTTGGTCTACTTAGACCCTGAAAAAGAACAAAGACTACTTTTTTGGCAAAAAGGGGATTGTCCGTTACAACGTTGAAAGGGGGTTAAAATTAATAAATAATTAAAAATGCTACCCAAAGATACTACGCGGACGAAGCGTGAAACAGATTGAAGACAATCATTCTTAGGGGGAGGGGGGGATGTAGATTTTTTTAATTTATGTGATAGGTGGCTGACGAGCAGACGGATCACCTGATGGTAAGATGAAGGAAACATTCCTCTAAAAGAAAGATTCACTACCTACCGTAATAAGGAGACATGGTTTTCTCGCAATGGTGCCACAACAGCCAAAGGTGGCGATCACAAACAGTAAACACCCAGTCACTATCACGATCGCCAGCATAGCGTTGATGATCCTCGCGTCAGGGGTTCCCCCCGCACCTCATCCCCGAGGAAGAAGAAAGGGATTGCTCCTATTGCAATCACGCATATTCCTAAGATCTGAAATGGAAATGGATTTATTTAAGGAAACAGAAACAGAAACAGAACTGGAAACAGAAACGGAATCAGAAACGGAATCAGAAACAGAAACGGAAACAGACATAGAAACGGAATCAGAACCAGAAATAGAAACGGAAACAGAAACGGCAACGTAAACAGAAACAGAAAAGGAAACATTCTTTATTTGAATAATCCTCAATTGACGTTTAGAGCAAAAAATATGTTTTAAATTTTTCGAACATAGCTCGGGTTTGTGATCACCAATCCGCATTAATAGGCAACTTATCATAGCTATGACTTGATTTCTAAGATGGAGGCCTTTGTCCTTCAGTGGGTCAGTGGCTTAGGCTGATACGAATACGTCAAGCAGTAAGTGCTATAATGTTATTACCTACTTATACTTATTACTTAATTAAAATTTCCTCACGTTTAGTCCCGTATATAAGAAGGTCTGTACCTATTTGTATAATACAAAGCGAAAGTTTAAAACAATCAGTACTTAAGTAATTGGGTATTTGACAAATTTTTTTTTATGTGTTTAATCAAAAGAGAAACATCGTTGAAAGAATCACTTGATTCTCATTTGAATTACCTGAGATATTACAACTTTAAAAGCACATAATATTTTGGGCAAGCCCAAAAACGCTCTATACAAGTGGCTATTGAATTGTGACGTCACAACTCAAACTTCTATATGCGCGTCTAGTAAATTTTGTTTGGTAGCTAAGTATATTATCAAATGTTTCGTTTAAGTACCTAAATGGTTTCATAACAAAAGTTGGTGGAAAATGTACGGGTAATTCAATGATAAAATGGACTTGCCCATGAAACTTTGAATGCTCACAAAACCAGTTAGACGTTATATTTTTAACTGAAAATGTTAGCCATTGGTTCTTATTTACCAATTTTTGATAGAGTATCAATATTTTTTACTATTTATCGAGATTAGTCAATACCCAATTTGACTAAAATACATAGTTAAGTGCAAGTGTACTTACTGATATCACAGAATTCACAGCCAGCAACAAATACGCGGAGACAACGTATAGAACCCCCATTTTGTAAACAAATAACTCGTGGTGTCACCACTAAGTACTGAGTTTTAATGAAAACCCATTAATCGATACGCTGGACTGTGCGAGTACAGTCACTCGATACAGGATGTGTTCTATAAGTTTACACTTAGAATAATAACATTAAGTGTTATTAATCTAAGAGTATACATCTGTATTTTACCTACACGCGTAAGTCATACACTTGCGAGCAATAAAATCGACTCTGACATAATTTTCAAACAAATATGTTCAAGACTCACGTATGTACCTAAATTAAAAATATATATCTATTAAAATAACATATTATATACCTAAGTATGTATAAAACGCCCCGTTGGTCTAGTGGTTTAAGCACCGGGCCGTGATCTCGGGGTCCCGGGTTCGAATCTCGGCTCGAGCAAAAATATGTTTCGAATTTTACGAACATAGCTCGCACCAATCCGCATTAGGCAAGCAAGCGTGGTGATTAAAGCCTAAACCCATCATAGTAGCGATGACTTTGAAGTGTCACCAACATAAGGAAGAAACACCGAAATATTTATTAATATTTAATTTGTCCCTAATAAATTATTACTAATCACAGACGTCACTCATCATAATACGTAAATAAATGCCTATTTGTGTCACAGGAAAATCCATACCTACCTAACATAAATAAATAAATTGAGACAACATCACATACATTGTCCTGGTCCCAAACTAAGGTTTTCCCTTGTACTATGGAAACCAGAAACAACGAAGGAACCACAAACACCCAGACCCAACACAAATATCTGTTTCATCAACAGACATTTGTGTTGGTGTGGGAATCGAACCCGCGACCCTTAAATGGCGTCTCAACCGGCGCTCAAACCATTTGCGCCAAACGGGTCGTCACATACCCTACACATGGTTGCAAAAAAAATTGCATCTCTGCTTATTTTTATTTTCTGTTCTGTTCAGTCTTACTTACACTAAAATTGGTAGTGTCAAAGGCGTGTCGTGTCGCACACACACTCAAGAGTCGAGGCGGAAGCGTTCAAGAGGCGCACCGCCTCTGACTTTTCTATACTTACAATCAAATATGTCAACGCATACTGCCAGAGTCGCGGCGCAGTCGAGGCGCAGTCGAGGCGGCGGATGTGCAGGGTCGAGTCGGCGACGCGGCGCGGGCGCACGGCACGCTGCCGCCCCGACCCCGCCGCCATTTTGTCATCGTCTTCTGACGACGACATATTGAATGGGTGTAAACGATGCTCTGCACCTCCGCCTCGACTCTTATATCACACCACCGCCTCGACTGTGCCTTGATTCCGCCTCGACTCTGGCAGTGTGCTACCCGCCTAATGATCGATTTATAACTTTAATTGAGTTACTTAACTCAGTAAGGTAAGGGTGAAAATTTTATTTTCTGCTGCACTCAGAGACGTTAATTAAACCTTACCATTGTTACTCCAAAACTAAATAACTAACTATTCAACTCAATGAGATAGGAAACATGATTAAACTAAATTAAAAAGATGACCCAACGCGAAGTTTTTTTTAATATTAATAGGTACATTACTATTAAACAATATAAGTATGTAGGTAGGTATTTTCTTTTTATTATTTTTTACTTTTTAAAGGTACATAGCTTCATTTATATTTTTTGTGTCGGGCATTGATATGTCAGTCAGCCAGTTTCTCCTTTTATATATTTAGACTAGTGGCCCGCCCTCACTTCGCTTCGGGAGAGTAGTTCCAAACTGAACTAATAGATGGCGCTGGGGGTCGATTACATCACGCAAGTGTTTCGTGTTTTTCGGTTTACCTATAAGCTTTGTCATTTTCTCTAGAAGTTATATCTTTATAAATAGTATAGATTTGGAAAAATTTGGAAGATTTGAATAAAATCCTATTACTGAAACATCCTATAATATTCGTAACTATACTATGCAATTAGATTTATCTGTTATTACAAATCCACTCTAATAAAGATAGCTGGGGAGTTCCTAATCTGATAACAGGTGTACAGACAGCCACACATCAGGTTACCACAATCTGTCAGTTTTCCTCAATTGATATTCAACCTTAATGTGTTTCACAGTAAGATGAGAGTCAATTGAAGGAAAATTTACAGTTTTGTATACATACTTTGGTGTGAGGCTGTACGTACCAATCAGCTGATAAAGTGCGTAGTGAGAAATAAAATTTGCACTACACCAAAACATGGTCTCATCAGCAACCCACACTCGTCCACAGCTGGACATAGGTCTCCACTAATGCACGCCACCGCTCCCGATTTTCGGCCACTCTCATCCAGCCCACTCCAGCCAGCCTTCGAATGACGTCATCCCATCTTGTCGCAGGGCGTCCAACACTACGCTTACCGAGTCGCGGTCTCCACTCAAGGACTTTACGGCTCCAATGGTTGTCAGTTTAAACATGGTCTAGGGACATTCAACAAGAAAAGTTAAAGTACCTATCAGCCTACTGTTCCACTGCAGGGCAAAGGCCCCCATCCATAGAAATCAAGTCATCGCTATTATGATGGGCTTAGGCTTAAGGGGCTATTAAGTACGAATGAAACTAAGTAGCGCCGCCAACCTATTTACGCTGATTGTGGCGAAATACTTACAATATTTTTTAAGAAAGCAAATCATTACAGACTCAGATAAAAGTTAATTGAATATTTCAAGATGCAATACAATATACAAAACAAAACACGCGACAAGTAACAATAATGTCAATTATTGCTAAAAGTGGCCGTTTTAGCAATAATTAACCTTATTGTTACTTGTCGCGTGTTAGAAATATTGTATTACATCTTGAAAAATCCAATTTACTTGGATCTAAGTCTGTAATGTTGTATTTTCTTCAAAAATATCTTATTTTCGCCACAATCAGTGTAAATAGGTTGGCGGCGCTAGTTTCATTCCTATAGCCCCTTAATCACCACGCTTGCCTAATGCGGATTGGTGATCGCAAACTAAAGATGTACTTAAATCACTAGATCAAACGGAAATCTTATCATCAGCAGGACTTGTGGCATAATGCATCTTGAAAGCCAGGAAATTAATTGGTGGCGCCACTGCCGCTAACGTGATAGAGTAATGGTAGCCCCATTGGTTATTTAAAATATAGTGGCCCGCCCTCACTTCGCTTCGGGAACGTAATTCAGAAAAGAACCAATAGATGGCGCTGTGCTCAATTACATCGCGCAAGCGTTTCGTGTTTTCGGTTTACCTATAAGCCTTGTCGTTGTCTGTATAAGTTATCTCTTTATGAATAGTATGGATGGATGGATGGCTACGGAGCTCCGTAATAGTTCCATAAGAATAAATTTCACGACTTTTATCATCATTATCATCAGCAACCTAAACTCCTCCACTGCTGGACATGGTGTCCCCTAATGCACGCCACTTCACCGACTTTATTGATAGACTAGTAGCCCCCTCACTTCGTTTCGGAATAGTAGTTCCACCGTCTACCAAGCCAGTTGCCCTCCAACCTCCGAGCAGTTGCCCGACAGTTGCCCATATCCGCGTCCCGCGTATTCCCGATAGTTTTTCATAAATCATATTAGAAAAGTGAGGTAATTAGGAAGGTAAAGACTAAATAAATTCGGTTAGGAACATTTGGTGTTTTTTTTAAAAAAAGGATATACAGTAAAACTTCAAGTTTATTGCGGAAAAAAGGACGAGACTGAACATACAACACCCAATAATGTTGTCATGTCCCTTATGAAAGGCTATCTCAAAAAAGGACATACACTATTCACTGACAACTGGTACACTAGTGTAGATTTGGGGAAACAACTTTTAGAAGAAGATACTCATCTTGTAGGAACGTTACGAAAAAACAGAAAAAGCTTACCTAAAGATGTTACAACCGGAAGCCTAAA